>LR812539.1:23718378-23848378 GCA_903798195.1 Danio kyathit | reverse complement strand
GATACATTCTTATTCTCTACACACTTACTTAGACCATTAAATATTTGACCATTAAATTGTCTCATTTTGAAGAAATGTTCACTTCAAAGGCTGTCATCAGCTGTCATTGAGGCTGCTTCCTTTGGGAAAATAAACATTTTATTATAAAGTTATACAAAAATGTATGCTTCATAAGTAATAACATTCAGATATAATATATAATGGTTACTTTTTTAAGTGCAGCAAACAAATATGATTTTGAAAGGACACAGCCTTTAAGATGGGGCACAGTGATAAATTCTTATTTGATTGCATGATTTATTTTAATAAAGCAGTTTAGCTGCTTCACATCTTGTCAGAATTAGTATAATCATGGAATTTTGACTTGTAAAATGTGTCCTTGCACAACTTGTAACTCTTCAGGGGTTCTTTGTGGTAGTTGAGGT
Source organism: Danio kyathit (assembly GCA_903798195.1). NCBI lineage: Eukaryota > Metazoa > Chordata > Actinopteri > Cypriniformes > Danionidae > Danio > Danio kyathit. The sequence continues at coordinate 23,847,953 of LR812539.1, read as the reverse complement.
GCAATTTAGCACTAATTGATTAATTGGCTTGTAATCATGCACTGTAAACCCGGATTTTGTGCTAATGAAACATTTTAAGTGATCATTACTACTTATTTATTGTTCTTTAAGAAATTGTGTCATTACTAAATCAAATTAGCTATTTGCACTAATCAAAAGAAAAAATGAGTGTACTGATCATGTTAAGCAAAGACAACTCCGTTCCTTATGTTTTTGTTAGGGAGGGGAGGGGCCTTGATTGGCTGAGGTGACGTGAGCAAAACGCTCAGTGAGTGCCTGCAGCTTTTAGGATGCTGGGTTACCGCGGATTTTTGAAATCAACATGAAACGGTAAGTGTGCAAAGAAGCTTTTATCAGTTTATATGTTCCTCTGACAAAAATGATAACTGAAAATCCACACTGATGCTAAACTCAAAATATGAGAATGAATATGTCAGTTAGCGCTATTTTCCCTGTCAGTTCACAGTTAGTTTATTATATACAGTTGCCTTTTCTGTCTAATCACCGTTTATAAAGTTAACGTTATCTACTGTTTCTCTGTATGTTCACTGTTTAAAGCATGTTCCCTGTAAACCGTGATCGGCTAATTATTACACGTGTTGGTTCATAATAGCACGAGTCCATGCATGAGCACATGCTAGCGGCTAACGCTAAATATAATAAATCTACGCTAAAAGTTTCACATGAGTGATTTTTTTGTCTGTAAGGGGCGAGTTTACATTGCTACTTAAACTGTGTAGAAGTTGAGGTGACAAACGCTAGCAAAATTGATTTACTTTCACAGTACAGTTATATTTCACAGTACAATTATATTTGCAGCTTTTTCTAAACTTTTTTTTCTTAAACTTTCTTATTTGCCGTTTAAAGATGGACCTTAAAAGAAGTGGTGGAGTCTTAGCCTGCAATAAGCTTGATCCTGCTACGCTGGCCTGCACTTTATACAGTACATCAGGTAGGTTTAAGAATGTAATAACATTTATCTATTACTTTATCTCACTGTTAAGTGTTGCTTACAGTCTTTTGTGTCACTTTATTATTTCACATACTTATGGGACAACAAAGCTGTGCAAAACATGACCTATTTTTTATTTATTTGAAGTATCATTTTTGTTATTAAGTGATTTAGTTTAGAAATATTAATATTTTGTATTTTCTCTTGTTTTGCAGGTGTTTTTAAAGTTCAGCAGAATAATGGAAAAAAACCTCAAGCAGGAATTTGGTAACACTTTATAATAACTACACACTATGAACCATTTACTAAGCAATAGCAAATAATGAATGTATTATCTGTTAAGCATTAACTCTACATTAATAAACGTTAGTAAGCAGTTTATAACTGCAGCTACAAATGCTGTATTCTTGACCTACAACCACATTTATAATGTGCTTAATAATTGTACTTCCATACATCGTAGTGATTTATTTTTCAATACTAAATTAAGTATTGCATTATTTACAAAAGTTATTTTTGTTTTTTAAGATAATTCAGAATGAGTTAGTAAATGATTAATAAACTATTGAAATTAACATTTATAAGTCTTATTATTCAGGCATAATATTTAATTTGTATGTTAATAAATGCTTTATTAACTCAACTTTATCCAGTTTTGTGACCTAATCTAAAGTGAGGACTATTTATGCTTTATAAATGCCTTATAAATGATAATTAAAGACTCAGTTATATTCTAAACAGGAAAAAAGTACAGAAACAATATTATTTATTCCTATTCGTTTAAAGATACATAAATTATACTGTACATAAAATGAAAAAGTTACATTAATAAAGCATTTATTAACATACATAGTAACCATTACTACATGCCTGAATAATAAGATATATAAACGTTGATTTCAATAGTTTATTAATCATTTACTAACTCATTCTGAATGATCTTAAAACCCACCAACCACTCTTAAATAACTGGTTTGTAAATAATTTAATACTTAATTTAGTAATGAAATTTAGTTTTTTAACAAAGTATGCAAGTACAGGTATTAAGCAGATTATAAATGTGGTTGTAAGTCAAGAATACAGCAGCATTTGCAGCTGTATTTATAAACTGCTTTCTAACGTTTATTAATGTAGAGTTAATGCCTAACAAATAATAAATTCATTATTAGCTAATGCTTAGTAAATGATTCATAGTGTGTAGTTATTATAAAGTGTTACTGGAATGTTTTATCGACACAAGTCTGTTTATTTGAGATCTTTCAATCAAAGAGAAGGAATGTTGGAGAGCTGTTGTCAGATCTTTTACAGCAAATCAAGGTTGGTTCATGTCCATTATACATTTGCATTCTTTTTTAACAGTTAAATTATTGAAAATTTCCCAAGTGTTACTATTTTGTTTGTCTAATACAATTGTTCAACATTATTTATTTATTCATTTATTTATTAACAGACTCAAGAGCCTACGGATATTAGGTCCTAAAAGGGCTTTTGATTCTCCTGGAGGACAAGCCTGCAGACTTCTTTAAACCATGCTTTGTAAGTAACTTATTGTCTCAAAGGAAATATTAAAGGACCACGAAAACATTCTTTCCATTAATGCATGGTCCTTATATTTTATGAAAGGTTCACACTTAGTTTAAAACTTTGAAACTTAAGAGTAGCAAAACATCTTTCCAAACTCTCTAACATGTCATCATATATTCAACCCACAACATTGTTTATCTTCAGAACACAGTTTAAGTTATTTTAATGATACCTGTGATTTTTGTGATTTTTAATGAACTTCAATTTAAAGATAAATTGGCTTTGTGACTTTTAATTGAGGGAAAGACGAAGATACACAAGTCTGATAGTTAAATTGGGAATGAGGGTCAATAATTAAATGCTAAATTTAACATTGAAGAATGAAATAAACCTTTTGCAGTGTAACTAAAGCAAACCAATTCACATATTGTCTTTTGTGTCTCTGTCATTAAAAAGTTATTTGTTTAACATTATTAATGATTATGTAATGAGAAACATAACTGTTCTTCTCTGTTGGTAGGACTCTGATGATCCAGTCATTCCACCACCTTGAAATCCTACTTATCGCGGAAGAAGCCTCAGTTAAGATGATCATTGAGGGACAACTTGTGATGGACAGCATCAAAGACTTGCCAAAAGCTGTGCATTCTCTTTGGACTACTACAGCGGAATGAACCGCCAACTTATCCAGCATATGTTTTACGCAGCGGATGCGCTCCCAGCTGCAACCCATCACTGGGAAACACCCATACAAACTCATTCACACACATACACTACGGACAATTTTAGCTCACCCAATTCACCTATAGCACATGTCTTTGGACTGTGGGGGAAACCGGAGCACCCGGAGGAAACCCACACGAACACGGGGAGAACATGCAAACTCCACACAGAAATGCCAACTGACCAAGCCGAGGCTCGAACCAGCGACTTTCTTGCTGTGAGGACACAGCACTACCTACTGCGCCACCGCGTTACCCTCTGTAGAACTTCAACAAAAATAAAAATTAAAAAAAATTGAAAAGTTGTTTGATTCTTTGTGCTTAAAATTGTAAAATTTCAGTGGTATTATTTTTAATTATAATAGATTACCTAAATATAACAATTATCATTGCATAAAAGCATTTTTTTAATTAATATGATGTGTTCAATTTAATAGTCATTTTACAAAACATATTCTCTATAAAATTAGTAATGTGAACTAATGATTTTTAGTAAAGACTACTAATCCAAATTTGATTTATCTTCTACACCCACTAAAGATTTTCTTTTAATACAGCTTAACCTGTTTAGTTGAATATATGTAAAAACTAAACTTATTTCGTGCAACGGGTTTCCACGCAACAATCTAGTAAAGTCAACTAATCCGGGTTTACAGTGTGAGGGAACGAATGTACGTTTTATGTAACACCAGTAATGGCTCTTTAGTGGCTCTTTTGGATGGTTAAGGTGCTATTATTATCTTCAAAGATATAGGTGCTTTGCAAACACTTAAAGTGCATAAATCCATAACTGAATAGCGACAAACACATACTGAAACCGTATTTATATGAGAATAAAATAGAATAATAAGAGTACTTTAATTATGTAATAACACTAAATTAATCTACAAATAACTAACAATATGTTTTAATGTATCTAGAACATGTATACGTGAATTTTATATATAAACTAATTTCGATAGGATCACATGCTTATGATTAACCACGGCTGATCCCACCTGATATACCAATCAGATGAATCCAAACGCACATAAATAGCCGGATTTCCTTACCTTAGTCATCTTCGTCTTGAAGAATCCCCCCATACACCTGGACTCCTTTCCCTCTTTGCTAGCATAATACAGGGGAGTTCTTGAGACCTACCTTAGCTCCCCTCTCTCCCGATGAAACGAGAGGGAGCCCCAGGTTCGAGGACCTTCCAAGCTCAGGGCTCTCTCCCAGGATAGCATGCCAAACATGCATTTACCTATCAAGCATCAGCTAAGTGTGAACTCTTGAAATCAACTTACAGTTACTTGATGTATTGCAGTTTGTCTATTGATTACTCAAATTTCATCAATCCTTTTTTGGCATTAAATGGATTTAGAAAATGTTTCCAATCCTCATTGAGTGCCATAGTATTTCTCTGTATACAATTCTTTTATTTACATATGAAGAGTTCAGATGCAAAAAAACTCTAAGTTCCATCTGAAATTTTCTCCTAAAATTAGCATTTTTCTGGTATGTCTTGGTTTAGTAATTTCACTTTTATGGTAAAGAATAGGTTATTTTCATTGATTTTAACAGGAAATAACTGAGCTTTACAGTTTTTCCCAGTCGCTTTGGTGCATTTCTCACAACACTATTAACATTTGCTCAACAGTTAATGCATTTCTCAAAACAATTAGTACAAACTGCAAAACCTAGTTGATAACCTGCAAAAGCAGTTCACATGCTCAAAATAGATAGCTCATTCCTCAAAAGCAAGTATTCGTGTCAATGAAAGTGTCAGTGTCATCAAGATGAAAAGTCCTGACACCATTGTTTAAGAATAAGATAGTCAAATGGCTTTGTCATGTTTTCATTATGACAGTTTACACTGTTTATTTTTTCCAATGCAAAAAAGTCAGATTTTGGTGACACTTCCTGAAAATGCTCAATAGTGCTATATACTATTTGCACAACTGTAAACAATATTGCAGTACATATTTAAACTGAACCTACAACATACATAGCTCTGTAAATCATTCAAAAATTGTTCAATTTAGAAGAAAAAAGGTAAAAAAAAAGGTTTAAATTCTTTTTTTTTATATATATAAAATTCGCTTGACAGATTTTGACAACTAGTTCAACGTTTTTGTATGTAACGACTCAAGTAATGAAATGAGGACTATTAGTTTTATATGGAATGACTATTCAGCATTTACAAGTTTAGTTAATTTTGACAGACATGACATAAAGCAAATGATAATAAAACAGCAGAGAGTTGTATGAAAGCAGTTGATGCATGTCCAAAAGCGTTTGTAATTTGTTGGAAGGAATGAGAAACTGCTACTATGATGTGCACAAATGACTATTTGTTTAGAGAAATGCATTACCTGTAAATAAATGTAAATAGTGTTGTGAGAAATGCACCAAAGCGACTGAGAAAAACTGTAATATAAGAGACATAGAAAAATGCTCATTGTAGAAGAAAATTCTAGATGGCACTTAGAGGTTTTTGCATCTGAACTCTTCATGTACTTTAGATGTTCATAACAGGAAAAAACAATCATGTATAAATCAACTTGGGACAAATTGTGTGTGAACTGTCGCTAGTTTTGCAATAATTGCTTTTCACACTTTCCATAGTTCCAGGTCTTTCCCACAGCGTCCATAATTTGATTAATAAACTGTAAATTTTGTCTCTGAGAAGACCAGAGGATTCAGAGTTGTATGTTTGTTGTTGTTGAGTTCTTTGAAAAGTAGGGGATGATCGAAAACCTAGAGGAATACAATTATGGAACAAATTGCTGTTGCTTGGTGACAATGAATGAATGAATGAATGAATAAGTGGGTAGATAGATAGATAGATAGATAGATAGATAGATAGATAGATAGATAGATAGATAGATAGATAGATAGATAGATAGATAGATAGATAGATAGATAGATAGATAGATAGATAGATAGATAGATAGATAGATAGATAGATAGATAGATAGGTAGATAGATTAACTTTGTTGTAACTTTAATAATACTCAATAATGGCGCTTTTCACAATAAAAAAATAAGTCTTTATCAAGAATAGAGCATTATAGAGCTCTCAATGGCAGTTAAAAAGATGTTGAAGAAACAACCTTGGGATGGACCAAGAAATTACGCAGCTCTTCTTCTTTTATCTTTCTGTTTTCAACGGCATGTTAGACTCATTTGTTATCTAGGTCCGTGTCCTTGCACTCCGCCTCAGTGCTCTTTGTGAGGAGGACACTATTGGACCATATTGATCTTGATGGATCAGCTTTGATGGATGACAGCCATTCGTAACAGCCATGGTGGTCTTTAACCACAGGTTGAGTAAGGCTCCAATAGATAAGCCTGTGCCTGCTATTGTAGGCTTTACAAATGTGCATGCGATTTGGAACAAATACTTGAAAGTGAGATCAATTTTGAGAATATGATAATTCATTCATTCATTTTCCTTCGGCTTAGTCTACTTTATTCATCAGGGGTCGCCACAGCCGGCAGCTAGCTCTCTGCAACTCTCACATGGTCACCTACTGAAGCTAAGCAGGGCTGCGCCCGGTCAGTACCTGGATGGGAGACCACATGGGAAAGCTAGGTTGCTGCCGCAAGTGGTGTTAGTGAGGTCAGCAGGGGGCGCCCAACCTGCGGTCTGTGTGGGTCCCAATGCTCCAGTATAGTGACGTGGACTCTATACTGCTCAGTGAGTGCCATCTTTCAGATAAGATTCTAATCCAGGATCCTGACTCTATGGTCATTAAAAATCCCAGGATGTCCTTCGAGAAAGAGTAGGGGTTTAACCCTGGCATCCTGGCCAAATCTGTCCATCACGGCCTCCTAACCATCCCCATATCATAATTGGCTTCATCACTGTCTCCTCTCCACCAATCAGCTGGTGTGTGGTGTGGATGCTGAACACTGGTGGTGGATGAGGAGATTCCCCCCAATATGTAAAGCGTTTTGAGTGCCCAGAAAAGCGCTATATAAATGTAAGGAATTATTATTATTAATGAACCGGCAACTAATCTTTTACACAGCGGATGCTCTTCTTGCTGAAATCCAGTACTGGGAGAGAATATGATAATATGTTATACAAACGTTTTTACACAAATTGATATCCAGGGTGATGTTTTCCATTTCATTCCATCACCCCTGCATAACTGAGTATTCAGATATATTGATCTGAACTTGATTAGTTGAGTAATATATAATGCAAGTTGTATTCACTGCACTGATGTTTAATTAAGTCACTGGCATCAAATAAGTGCTCCGAGATCTGGAGAATTAAACAAAGAGCCATTTTCTGCCTGAGAATACTCTTTTCAGCTGGTGTTGATTCAGGTTTACCTGTAATCTCTCTATAAAGAGCTATATTTGGAAACCTTCACCATGATTTAATGGCTTATTTTGTAGTAAATAGGGCTCATCCAGGCTCAGCACTGCAGCCTTTCCAATTTTCCACATCTAACGTAACTTAAGGCGATACATTTACTTACGCAGATGAAAGATTTTATCCATCGATCACTGCTTTTCATCTTTGTTTTAAAGCAACGTCAATAATCCACTCTCCTTGCATCATTATCACTTTGGAGTTCATTTTTTTTTCCCTCCGAAAAAAAAAAAAAGCCAAATATCTTCCAGGCATTACTTGCGTTTAATTTCATGTCAAGTCTTTTGAACTTCAAGGTGCCTTTGGGGGTCTCTCACACATAAATCATATCACACGGAATGTCGACTTAAGGTAGGTCTATGAATCACAGTTTCGGAAGAAAAGATGCTTCTGGCCCTCAGGGAAGCCAAACTTTTAAAAAGTGCATTTAACTTTAGAGGACTTTCCAGAGGCTGGGTTCCATGTTTGCCATCTGTTAATGCATCAAAACAGGACAGTATTGTTTATTGATTGAGCCGTCTAATTGTTAGCGGTATCTAAATGAGGTGCGAGCGGGCATGTGCGTCTGTGCATGTCTTTCTGGCACCGTCTCCCCTGGGTTTAGTCTGTCTGCGTTGACACATCTACATATGACAGCGCAAAACTCGAGAGACTTCACTGTTCAATTATTGATGAATATTTTGTCCTTTTCCCACCACTTGTTCTGTCTTCCGCTGTTTTTCTTGTCTCCTTAGCTACCGGAAAAAAAACACACACACAATAAAAGGACATTGAAGCATTTTGTCCTTTCCAAGCCATGATTTTACCTCTTTTTCCCCTCATGTCTTTGTCTTTATGTTCTCGTGCTTTTGGCTTCTCTCAGTCTCTAGTTCTTTTTGGAGAAACTTGTCAAGCGTCTTTAGTTCACCTCACATTCTAGCTGATGTTGCACTTCTTTTCTGATACACTCGTCTTGTGCGAAGACATTGTTTTTCTCCTTTCCTCTTGAGTATTGTGAAGTGGAACAGATGGGTTTTATAGCAAACTGTCATTTACATTTAATTCACAATGCACATTCTTACATAAAAAGGTCCAGTTACGCCCTGTTCTTTTGCCTCAAACTGTCACTCATGTTTTTCTCGTTTCCTTGCTTACCTCAGTCTTATGTACAAAAAAAGCACTTCCAAAAATTATTTATTTTAACGCTTACATGTGTTAAACCTGTGTAAAACTGTCTATCTATGTAAAACTATCTATATATCTATCTATCTATCTATCTATCTATCTGTCTGTCTGTCTGTCTGTCTGTCTGTCTGTCTGTCTGTCTGTCTGTCTGTCTGTCTGTCAGTCAGTCAGTCAGTCAGTCAGTCAGTCAGTCAGTCAGTCAGTCAGTCAGTCAGTCCGTCCGTCCGTCCGTCCGTCCGTCCGTCCGTCCGTCCGTCCGTCCGTCCGTCCGTCCGTCCGTCCGTCCGTCCGTCCGTCCGTCCGTCCGTCCGTCCGTCCGTCCGTCCGTCCGTCCGTCCGTCCGTCCGTCCGTCCGTCCGTCCTCCCCTCCCCTCCTGCCTGCTGTTCATTTTCACTTTCTTCCGTGACTCCCCAACCCTCTCACTTTCGTCCGCAACACCCCATCACCCCCCCAGCTCCTCTGGTAACATGCCGGATCGTTACCCCGATCTGTTCCGGGACCTCGCAATTCACAAATTAAGCACTGATGATGATAATAATAAAAATAATAATAATAATAATAATAATAATTATTATTATTATTATTATTATTATAAAAAAATCTAATAATAATGTTAAATACATATATTGGCAAGTAATTTTTATTTTTAGATAGTGATAATAAATTATTTTATTTTATATTTGATCATTATTCAAATATACAGTAGCAACTTCACAGAATATTCGTTTTTTTTTTTTTTGTAGATTATATATCAGGTTAATTTTTTGTTTTATTTTTGGAAATAAGTTAGTTAGTTAGTCAGTTAGTCAGTCAGTCAGTTAGTTAGTTGTAAAGTTGTAACTTTATTTGTCCTCATAGGGATTTTTTTATTTGCAGCATACACTCACAGAGACATCTGACACTTCACATTTGGCATTTATTTAAACAAATCATATAAAAACACGGTACCCCTACTCTAAATACAGTAAATATCCATTCAACGGGCCATCAACTGGTACTGGGAAAGTAGGTATTAAAAAAACTTAATTGCTTGAGGAATAAATTATAATTTTGTCCTATTACTTACAAATCTGGGAACACAATATCGACGACATGATGGTAACAATTGGAAGGTGTATGATAAAGAATGTCTCTTATTATTGACAATCATAAAAGCCTTATGTAATACTCTTTCTTTGTATATACTATCAATGCTCTTAAGTCTTATTCCCAACAACTTACTGGCTGTTGTTACCACCTTTCCCAGTGACCTCTTTTGGACCTCAGAAACATTTCCATACTAACATACCACACAAAATATTGCAATACTTTCGATAAAAGCACTATAAAACATGATCAACAATGTGAGCAAACTTTATATATACAGTTGAAGCCAGAATTATTAACCCCCCTGAATTAATAGCCCCCCTGTTTATTTCCCCCCCATTTTCTGTTTAACGGAGAGATTTTTTTCAACATATTTCTTAACATAATAGTTTTAATAACTCTTTTCTATTAACTGAATTCTTTGATCTTTGCCATGATGACAGTAAATAATATTTTACTAGATATTCTTCAAGATACTAGTATTCTTAAATTAGCTTAAAGTGACATTTAAAGGCTTAACTAGGTTAATTAGGTGAACTAGGCAGGTTAGGGTAATTAGGCAAGTTATTGTATAATGATGGTTTGTTCTGTAGACTATCAAAAAAAAAATAGCTTAAAGTGGCTAATAATTTTGACCTTAAAATGTTTTTTAAAAAAATAAAAGCTGCTTTTATTCTAGCCGAAATTAAACAAATAAGACTTTCTCCAGAAGAAAAAAGTATTATCAGACATACTGTGAAAATTTCCTTGCTCTGTTAAACATAATTTGGGAAATATTTAAAAAAAGAAAAAATATATTTCTAAATATAGAAATTTGGAAATTTCTAAAATATAAATTTACTTATTTTCAAAGTAAAAAAAAAAAAAAAAGATTAATATTTGAGATATTTAGAAAATATTATTTTTTAAATTCATTTTTAATGCATTATTTATTTGTGATAGAAGATACATATTTTCTCTGTTTTCTATTTTTGCAGTTGAAAACTCATGTTTAAAAAAAGGCAAAATGACAAAATAAATAAATTTGCCTGGTGCCACTGTTCAGTAAGCACATGGCCGTCTTTAGGAAAATCCCTTGTTTTTCTATCTCTCAGTCTTTTATGTCATTGAGAGTTTTTTCGAATCATTCTCTCTTCATTTCTTTCTCAAATTCAATTGAACGCTGTTCTCAATATCCCATAATATTGAATCCGTTTTTTCATTTTCAGCTGTCTTCAGCTTCTCACTCTCTCTTTTTTTCTCACACTCTCTCTCTATGAAATCATAAATCCATGCAATGAAGATCATTAGTTTGCTCTAAATAGGAAGTGTCATTGTTTCCCCAACATGGGTTATCAATTATTCACACGTGATTAATAGAGTCTGCAATGTGTTGCACAAATATATCAATATGACTCGCTTCAGGGATTACCAACAAACAATGCAAATCGTTTCGAGGATAAGGAGAAAGGGAATATAATTGCTCCATGACTTCGGAAGAAGTTCTTAATCTTGCATCGCCACCTTTCGCAAAGATGCTAGCGCAGTTTGAAAAGTGTGCACTAAAAGATTTAAATAAACATTTCTCTCGCTGGGCTTTGAAGACGCCACATGAAAAAAAAAGGGCCACGACCACAATGGCTTATTCCAGAGCAAAGCCCACTGTGCTCACGAAACAACATAAAATACGGGAAAAAAATTGCAACTTGTCATTTTGTCTCTCTGCAGGCCCGGGCGACTGTGGCTTGGTGCCTGCTCTGAATACAAGCAAAGAGGAAATTAAAGATGGTCTTAAGATAAGAGGGCCGACTGATAGTTTTAATGTTATTAGTATTGGTGGAAGCACTTGCGGCAAAGCCTACTGGGTATCATGTGGTCGCTGTGATGACACTGTGGGCTTTCTAAGTAGTTGTAGATGTGGTGCTTTGAACAACTAAAAGTTTTATATTCCCAGTATAGTGTTTTTTGTAATCCCATACTTTATTTAAGGACTAGGAATAAGTTTGCCTTTTTTCCTCTAAACTATGTTGTTGTATTAAAGGTATCTGGTAAATAAATGTCAACTTAATTGTAATTTTCTCAAATAAATATGAAACAAACACAAAAAAACTGATTGCAAAATCTCAAAATTGAAACAAAATTATGTAAATAAAGACGTCATGGGGTGTTAGGATATTCAGTCCTCCCAAAAAACAAAAATTTGAAATCATGAATAACCTCTCTAATCAACCAATCACATGGCAGAAACTCAATGCATTTAAGCATGTAGACATGGTCAAGATGATCAAACCAAGCATCAGAATGGATGAAATGTGATTTAAGTTACTTTAAACGTGGCATGGTTGTTGGTGCCAGACGGGCTGGTCTGAGTATTTCAGAAACTGCTGATTGATGGTATTTTCACGCACAACCATCTATAGGATTTAGAGAGAATGGTCTGAAGAAAGAGAAAATATCCAGTGAATCATCTCAGACTGGTTTCTTGAACATGACAGTGAGTTCACGGCACTCAAATGGCCTCCACAGTCACCAGATCATTCTCGCGGATGAAAGTGAAAAGGGTTGGGGAGTCGCGGAAGAAAGTGAAAGTGAACAGTGGACTGGGGAGGAGGGCGGTTGAGGAGGAGGATCAGTAAAATGAGGTGCCGGATCCGGCATGTTCCGGCACAAATTAAACTCTGTTTCACCCATTGAGGATGTTTTGGATGTCCTGGATCAGTGTATACGACAGTGTGTTCCATTTATTGCCAATATCCAGCAACTTTGCGCTCCCCCAATACTCCAAAATATACTGCATGGGTTGAAATTATAGATTTTTCTTGTATGCCAGAAATCATTACAATATTAAGTAAAAATCATGTTTCATGAAGACATTTAGTAATTTTTCTACCCTAAATATATCAAAACCCTGTTTTTGATTAGTAATGTTCATTGCTAAGCACTTAATTTAGACAACTTTTCTCACTATTTAGACCCTCAGATTCCAGATTTTCAAATAGTTGCATCTCAGAAAACTATAGTCCTACATCCAGCCTGATCTCACGAGAAAACATAAGTATTTTACCTTTTGTCAGTTTAGTAGTTAATTCGTACGAGTTCAGTCATACAAAATTGTACGATTTTAAAAAGGAGGCGTGGCACCTAACCCCACCCCTAAACCCAACCGTCATTGGGGGATGAGCAAATTGTGCTAAATTGTACGCATTAGATTGTACAAATTCATACGAATTAGCCACTAAATCAAAAAGATACGAATTGCAGTGAGATTGCATTGCCTATATCTGAACAAACAATACATCGACATAAAGCTTATTTATTCAGGTGATGTATAAATCTCAAAGTCCCAAATTTGACACTCTATATGCATAAACATTTACAAAGCATGGTTTAAGTCAGGGATGGACAAACTTGATCCTCGAGGGCTGGTGTTCCTGCAGAGTTTTGCTCCAACACTAATAAAACACAACTGAATACACTAATCAGTGTCTTCAAGATCACTAGAAAGCTACAGGCAGGTGTGTTTGATTAGGGCTGGAGAAAAACTATGCAATGACACCGGTCCTCCAGAATTGAAATTGCCCATCCCTGGTTTAAGTGTTGTGCCAGGTCACTTCACCCCTGAATCTCTCTAAATGTCCCTGAAGTTCCACTGACTGCAGTAAAAGTCACAGAGTCTTCGAAGGAGTCTTTATGTCCCCCTCACCCTGTCCCTGTGTGTAAATCAGAAGAGCTCCTCTGTCTGCTTAAAAGCAGCCGCACACTAGTTCAATTCATTAGTGCTGCTCTGTTGCCTTTTACACCTTCAGACTGCGCTGACACAGCCATAGATCAGGCCAAGAGGAGAGAGAGAGAGGCGACTCCAACAGCAGACGCCGGAGAATTGATCATTCCCGTCTTCAAACTTCTGCCAGAGTGAGTGGCAAATCTGAGGAGAGATGGCGAGAGAGGAATAGAGGGACAGTCTGGAGAAATAAAAGGGAAGGGGGCGGTCAGAGGAAAGCGTTGAGGGGACTTCTTTGCTTTGTGTGATTTATGTTTTTTTTCTCTGACAGAAAGTGCTGTGAAGGTCGTAAACCGTTGGCTGGCACTCAGCCTAACGCCCGCTGTGTGGCACAGAAGCTGCCTACAGTTTTCATCACGCGTTGCGTTTATTTTACCAGCATAATTATTGGCAAGTTTATCAAAACTAATTGATTTAACAGCAGCATGATAATGTTGATTTAAAATAACAACAGTGTTTAAGTCAGGGGTCTCAAACTTCCAGCCTGCGGGCCATTTCCAGCCCCCCTACTCCTCACTCCGACCTTCAACTGACGTCAAAAATATAACGAGATTCGGCACCCCAAAACATATATTTTTGAATCACTGTCATTGTTGTGCAGTCGCATATACACTTGTGGTTTGGACCCCCACCTACTGGACATTTAAAGTACTGTGCTATATATCCGGGTTACTTTCGGTTTCTCTCAGTGTGCGGTCGAGAGTAACGTAAATGCAGATTATTTCTAGGGCTGATTTAAACGTTGAAATATATGTAATGTAATGTAATGTGAATTTATATAGCGCATTTATTGTGTATGGCCATACACCCAAAGCGCTTCACAATCATGAGGGGAGTCTCTCCACACCACCACCAGTGTGTAGCATCCACTTGGATGATGCGACGGCAGCCACAGGATAACGGCGCCAGTGCGCTCACCACACACCAGCTATTGGTGGAATGAAGAGACAGTGATAGAGTCAATTCGGTGGATGGGGATGATTAGGAGACCATGATGGGTAAGTGCCGATTGAGGGACTTTGGCCAGGACACCGGGTTACACCCCTACTCTTTACGAGAAGTGCCATGGGATTTTTTAATGGCCACAGAGAGTCAGGACCTCAGTTTAACGTCTCATCCGAAAGACGGCCCACACTACAGTATATATATATATATATATATATATATATATATATATATATATATATATATATATATATATATATATATATATATATATATATGTATATTTATGTATATTTATGTATGTGTGTGTGTGTGTGTGTATGTGTATGTGTGTGTGTGTATATATATATATATTGTTCGATCCTTGGCTGGGTCAGTTGGCGTTTTTGTGTGGAGTTTGCATGTTCTCCCCGAGTTCGCGTGAGTCTCCTCCGGGTGCTCCGGTTTCCCCCACAGTCCAAAGACATACGTTACAGGTGAATTGCGTAGGCAAAATTATCCGTAGTGTATGAGTGTGTATGGATATTTCCCAGAGATGGGTTGCAGCTATATATATATATATATATATATATATATATATATATATATATATATATATATATATATATATATATACAGTGCTCAGCATAAGAGTACACCCTTCACAAATCTATTTTTTAATTTAGAATTTCTATTGGAAGCTAAACAATGTTATATTTGTGCATAGATATTAGTTAAGTTTGTACTGAAGTCAAATCTGGAAATAATCTAACAAAATAACTTACAATAACGGTCCAAAAAAGCTAAATTACTAAACCTAAATGTATGTGTTAGGGAACAATAGTAAATAAAAATAGAAAAAAAGAGGAAATAGAAAAAAAAAGTACAAAATGTAGTTGAAATTTTGCCGTTTTTTGCAACATTTTGCTTGAATTTAAATGTATTGTATTTATATTTCTAAAGATTTCCGGTGACTAAAATAAATATAATAAATATATATGTTTAATAAATCTGTTTTGTTTAAATGCACCATAAAAACAATATTTATGTTCACTTAAAAATTTATAAAAATATTTATTCTCTCCCTCTCTCTCTCTGTAGATATTACATAAATACATACATACATACATACATACATACATACATACATACATACAGACATACATACATACATACAAAATACACAATGACATAAAAACCCCAACTAAAATTAAAAAAAAACAAAAACATATATAAGTAAAAACTAATGTAACCACTTTGGTTATTCAATGATGCAACTGTGACATAGCTTTACACAATGTGACATCTTAGAATTTAGTTTTTTTTTAGTTCTGTAAGTTAATATTTTTTCTTCTTTCTATCATTCTTTCCTTTTTTATATTGATATAGTTGAAGTCAGAATTATTAGCCCCTCTTTGAATTTTTTTTTCTTTTTTAAATATTTCCCAAATGATGTTTAACAGAGCAAGGAAATTTTCACAGTGTGTCTGATAATATATTTTACTTCTGAAGAAAGTCTTATTTGTTTTATTTCAGCTAGAATAAAAGCAGTTTTTAATTTTTTAAACACCATTTTAAGGTCAAAATTATTAGCCTCTTTAAGCTATATTTTTTTCAATCTACAGAACAAACCACCATCGTACAACAACTTGCCTACTTACCCTAACCTGCCTAGTTAACCTAATTAACCTAGTTAAGCCTTTAAATGTCACTTTAATCTGTATAGAAGAGTCTTGAAAAATATCTAGTCAAATACTATTTACTGTCATCATGGCAAGGATAAAAAAAAATCAGTTATTAGAAATGAGTTATTAAACTATTATGTTTAGAAATGTGTTGAAAAAAATCTTCTCTTCATTAAACAGAAATTGGGGAAAAAAATAAACAAGGGGGCTAATAATTCTGACTTCAACTGTATGTCACAAAAATGTGTCGCAACATGCTTGTCACAAAGCTACTTGTTGTCTTTTCTCCTCTATTTCTAAAGTACATCTCTGTTTATTTTTTCACACAACACAATATATTGTCAGTGCATTTGTACAATTTCTACCAAATCCCCCAATCCTGTCCACTGCTAGTTTTGACCTGCGATCTGGAAACACAAGTCACTTTTCACCGCGTCGTTTTCTTCCTTTTGTTGTTATTTCTGGATTCATCGCTCTCCCAGGGGCTCATGTCACACAAGAGAGGGGCTGGAGGAAGAGAAACAGAAAGATTTTCAAGGCTGTAAAAGATGGAGTATCTGAGTTTTTGTTTGCTATTTCGGGAGAAGCCACCAAACAGGGTTTTTACTATAGCAACTGACAAGGGACAAACCCGGCTTTTTAAAAAGGCTCATGCTTTATTCAGACCCGTGTGTTTTTTGTTGTTCCGCTGTCAGTCATTCATAGGCACAAAGCGTGTGTGTTTTTGGATATAATCATCTGCATATCTTGACACAAGTGCTGCCACGCGGGACACAAGGAAATAAAAACACGGCCCATATCTGTGCATTTGCAGTAGCAAAACTTTCAGTGAAAGGTATGCGGGAAATATGACTTGAAGATTTTTAACCATCTTTCTTTTTAAAGACATCATGGACTGCCTATTTTGTATATTTTGTACTTTTTACTGGTTCCACTTATTAATTATAATGATCTTTGATGTACAAATCTTGATAACATTGTAAAAAATAAGCTTTTATTTTTTTGTCTTATTTTGAGCCCTCATCTGAACACAGTTTGAATGTGGTGGACTGTAGACTCTGAAGTGAACACCCACTGATGTGATTGGCTAACAGCTCTGCATATTTAAACACGATGAATAATTTGCTTCAAAGTTTTGATCCTAAACATAGATGGGCACTGCTGTGATTTAGGCTAAAGCATGTAAAAGTATCACAAAACAAAAGCCCTTAAATAACAGAAATTTTCATCACATCCCACAAATTCTGGGTCCAATCGCTCAATCAGATGGCAAAGGTGGAAAACCAATGGTCCTAATATATTTAAACTCACAATCATGATGTTTATGTCCATGGCTGGTTTTATATGGTCAGCCAGTGATTAATCTTTTATAAATTGTTAAAATATTGGGGTCTGTGCTGCAGCATGGTGTAGTGTGCACTAGATATGGGCCGGTATAAGATTCTGACATTATGATAACCTGATAATCATGGTTTCACGGTATTGTGATTACTGCTCTATGATCTTTTTTTTTAATGTCTGGGTAAAAAACAACTTTCCCCCCATTGAACACAATATATTTTATTTTAAGAAATGTTTAAAATATGTTGGAACTGTAGTTTTTGATGTGAAGAGTCCTTTTTTTGCTGAAGATACTGTTGCCCTAAAATTACTAAATAAAATATCCACAAAAAACATGTAAATAAAGAAAATACATATACCATAGGATTGGTATAACAGAAAATTCTGGCGTTTTTAAAACCTTGACTTTTTCAAATAATGGTAAACCTCGAAACTGGTTATCGTCCCATGCCTAGTGTACACTATGGTTTTGTAAAAGATGTGATATGACTAAACAGTAGTCATAAACGAAGGACAGAAACAGTATTCCTAATGCACAACTTAACAAGCGGACAATGACCATGTTATAAAAACTTTTCTAACCTTTCTAACGTTTCTAACACTACTGAGGTGCCCATTACAGTCGGATTTAGTGCCTGTTCCCATGTTGTGTCTTTTGTGCAGTCAAGTTTGTTATTTCAAGTAGAGACTCGTGACAAGCATTCACAACTAGAGAGCATCGTGCGCAGTTTTTGTTTAGAGTTGAAAACGTCTCAACTTTTCAGAATGCAGCAGCTACGCTGTGCGTCACGTGACAAGAACTGACCAATCAGCTTGACACTTTGTATGGATTATACATATTTCAGTAATAACAGTAGACTAAATACCTCAGGCCTATGTTGCTTTTTAATTTTCTGTGTAAATAGAACTTCAGAGCCACAAAAGTTTGTCAGTGGGGATTCCCTTTGGCGAGCGCAGCTGATGGTTGCTTAGCAATGACAGACCCCACAAGGTCATGAGGGTGTTGAAATTGGAGGAAGCAATGCGCCTCACATACTTTGTGTGTTTTAGGCATAATATGTAAATGACCCATGGTCATCAAAACGTAATCTTAATTTCTGAATATTTTGTGGTAAATTGTGCATTGTTTATAAATAAATCTGCAGTAAAAGTAAGTGACAAAGGACCATGTTTCTACTGACGTGATCTTGAACTGTATTAAACAAAGTTCATCCACTCTTTCCTAATGTTGGGATCAGAATAAAGTAAATGCAAAAACTGCTATGCATCTTTTTGTCTTTGGATCATGTTCACAGTGTTTTTGCTGAGACCTGTTTTTGCTTAAACTTGCATTTGACTCTCAATATTTAACCAACCCTCCTATTTTCTTATAGAATGTACACCTTTTGCCCTTTGGGTCAAAAATGACTCGTCTTCTTTAAACCTCGAAAATAAAGTATAGCTAAATTTATTTTCAATCCTCAAATCTATTTTGCATGAAGAAACAACCTCATCTTCATCAAAAAGTCTGTGAATGTTTAGGTTTTCTTTCATCAGTGTGCAATATTTCATCAATCAGAGGGCAGCACTAGTTTTTGACTAAATTCAAGGTATATTTTTAATGCTAAAGGCACCTGCATAAGTGTAAAACATTTTAGCAAAACAGCATTTCTAAAAGTTAAAGCAGCAGATTCTTATTGTGTGCGCTAGCAGTGTTGGGGTCATTTTAGAAAAAGATGAAAAAAAAAACATTGTTTAGGTTATTTTTTCTTCTGCTGTTTAAATGGTATCCGTAACTCAACAGGAGGTTTAAGTACTGTATGCACAAGTACTGTATGGAAGTAAGCGTTGATCTTCTTTTGGTTTAAACAGTGTTATACACAGTAATACAGTTACAAAATCTTCACCCTGTCGTTCTGGCAGATTGGTTTCAGTATAAACTGTTTTTAGATGAGAAAGCTTTGAATTCTAAAACTCACAGGATGTTTTTACATTACAGGGACCTCTTTTATGTAAAATATCAAGGCAATTATAGAATTAATTTCTCAGTTCATGACCCTTTTAAATTTACGCTATCATTAGATTAATTTTTTCTTCTCTCCCATCATTTTTTTCCCTTTTACATCTCGCCTCTGATTTCTCTACTGAACAAGAATGTTTTGGAGAATTTAGAAGCTTATCAGCTTATAAGCAGCTTGTAAGTGTAATACTTGCATACTCACCTGTTTTTCATTCTCTATTTTTGTATTAAGCCAGCTGTATTTTAGAAAGCACAGGTGTGTTAACCTGCTCTAAATACATACAGTACGGATATTCTTGGGGCTGTGCTCAATTCACAAAGCCAAATTCTTATACAATCATTTGTTATTAAACAATGCATAAATATGCTTTATAATATATAGAATGAGTCAATATCAAAATGTAAATCAAAATGACAAAAAATTAATAAATCTATAAGCCATTTTTTAGGGAAATATTAATTAAAACAAATAAACTTGTTTTATGTATTAGAATTTGGATTTATTATTAATATATTTTTAATCAAATGATTTTAATGTTTTTATCCTGGAATTTAGAGTTATACTGTTTTTTGGGGTTTTTTCATAATTTAACGATTTCACAATTCACCTCCGGGTGCTCCGGTTTCCCCCACAGTCTAAAGACATGCGGTATAGGTGAATTGAATAAACTAAATTTGCCTTAGTGTATGGGTGCTTTCCAGTACTGAAAATAGTAATAATAAAATATAAAACCATAATCAAATGACAAATAATCAATAATAATAATAATCAAATCATTAACCAATGATCAATAAAATGATATAATGACAAAATAATTGAATAAAGAATAAATGAATAAAAACAAATGAGTTTGTTTTTAATATTCTGAGTTTATATTTCATAATACTGCATTTATATATCATCACTTTTTTTTCCTGAGACACAAAAATACACAATTGTGATTATTTATTTATTTATTTATTTATTTGTATTTTTATTTTCAATATCCAGAGAAAATGACAATCAAAGGAAAGCTTAACATAAAATAAATAAATCACCAAATATTTGGATGCTAAATAAGTATAAAATAATTTTTTTGGGGTGAACTATCCTTGTAATTTTTATATCATTTTTTTACTGTTACATACGTTTATATGTCTGCTATAATCTCGTTTTGTGGCTCTGGCAGATCAAATCTATCGTTTCGGTACAGTATGTTATGCGTCATCTTTCGGATGTTCATCTTTGTGATTGGATCTTAGTTTTAACGTTTTGCCATGCTGAATTGCCAGACAAAATTAAATTCTGAATTCCATCAAAGCTCTGTTCTGCAAAACATCCAGCCAGCCTTTATGGAATTTACTGTCAGCACTGATTAAAAAACGCTGAACTCATTCTTAGTCTTTAGTGAAACAGGCTTTTCATCTCCTCTTAGTACATTTTCTAATATGTGCAGTGATTTTTGGTGGTCCTCATTTCTTCCCACTTGTGGCTTTATGTTCTTTCTTTGAATCGTGACTTGAGTTTTTATGTAGATCTACATAGGGTAAGGTTATTTTTGAGAGACAACTGAAAATAATCATCTAGAGAATATACTATTTTAGGATTAAAAAAATCATTGTTAAATCCAAGACGTTACCTTTTTTTAACAAGTCATGTGATTCATTGTTTATAAATGAATATATATGGTTACATTATGTAGAAGTATAGAATATATACCAGTCAAAATTGTAAGCCCTTCTGTGAAATTATAATTATTTAAAAATAAATATTTTCCAAGTGTTAATTAATGAAGAGAAGATATTTTTTCAACACGCTTTTAAATGTGATGTTTTTAATATCTAATTTCTAATAACAGTGCATAATATTGTTCTACTAATTTTGTAAGATGCTAGTATTCAGCTTGAAGTGCAATTTCACTCAATAATTTTGACCTTAAAATTGTTTAAACAAATAATAAAGTTTAAATACATTTCCAGCTAAACTAAAAAAAAAAATTCTCCAGAAGAAAAAACATGAATATTTAAATACAAAAATGTAATAATTAAAATGATGTTTAAAAATTAATGAAATATAGGAAATTTTAATGTATAAACTCTGCATACCGGCTCCGTGACCTCGTTTACTTTCACATTCTTTTAATTTTAAAAGTCCGTACTGGCCCAATTCCCTCATAAGTGATTCCGTTCTCTCATCAGTTGGAATAGAATAACTTTTGCATAGATAATGATAGAGACATTTTTCTTTTTGCCTATGATTACTGACATGCTGGAACCACCAAAATTTAATACAGCAACCTAGATCACACTTTTTCTAGTAAGTAGAGGGACCTGGCTACAGCAGTTACCACCTACATTCATGGAAAACTTGTGGAGCTAGTTGAGGAGTATAAATATTTGGGTGCTATCTTTGACTGCCAGCTGAAATTCAATTCTAACACTGAGGAAATTCTTAAGAGGTGCCAGCAGTATCTCCTTAGGAAACATAGTACCTTTGGAGTCTGTAAAGACATTCTGTTGTCCTTTTATGATTCTTTTATAGAGAGTATTGTCACATCTTCTATTTCTTCTTGGTTCCATTCTATTAATTTACAGAATAGAAACTGGGCAGCATGGTGACACAGTGGGTAGCACAATCGCCTCACACCAAGAAGGTCGCTGGTTTAATCACTGGCTGGGTCAGTTGACATTTCTGTGTGGAGTTTGCATGTTCTCCCCGTGTTCGCGTGGGTTTGCTTGGGGTGCTTCGTGGTATAGGTGAATTGGGTAAGCTAAAATTGCCCATAGTGAATGAGTGTGTATGGATGTTTCCCTGTAATGGGTTGCAGCTGGAAGGGCATCTGCTGCTTAAAACATATGCTAGATAAGTTGGTGGTTCATTCCGCTGTGGCGACCCCAGATTAATAAAAGGACTAAGCTGAAAATAAAATGAATGAATGAATGAATTATTGGATTGCCTGTTAGATCTCTTTCATGCATATGTGATCAACAGACTCGTTAGGTTAGCAAGCAAGATTATTAAGGACCACTCACACTTTTTCCATTCAGCTTTTGAATTGCTCCCCTCTGGATGACGGTTTCATTGTACTGGGGGTAGAACTCAGAGAAGGAGAGCCACTTTTGCTCCTTTTACATTCCATTCCCTTCCAAAATTTTCATTGCGCATTTTAGATTTTTTTTTAATCAACATACTTGTTATTTATTGTTGTTAGTGTTATTTATTTATTTGTATATTGAGTTTGCATGTTAATAATATTGTTTTCCTTTGGTGCTGCTCCATATGCCTTGAATTGCCTTTAGGGGACAAATAACGTTTTTTAATTGAACTGAATCTAAAAGGTACACTTTCAAATTTGAGTTTACAAAAAAAAAAAATTTCAGGCAAAATCTAAACGGAAACCCCAAAAAAGCACTTGACTTTAAGATTAAACAGGTTTAAAAAGCGAAAAATACATACACAAATAGTTTACATAAAAAAATACACTTACCAAAGTTGCGTTTAATCAGAAATGCAGTATACAATTCACGATTCAACACATTTACATTATGAAATATTATTCAAATTTATTGTAAATGTTTTGGATCAGATTTAATTTAACTATGATAAAGCAACATTTTCAGAAGAGACTTCATTGTCACATGATCCTTTAGACATCATTCTAAAACATACTAATTTGCTGCTGAAATCTTCCGTATTATTTTCAGCGTATGGTGTATGACTCACTCATAATTGAAGCAAATATATAATTAAGCACAACACAAACACTGTGACATTTGATTCTCCCCGTCACACCTCGATAACTGTTGTCTTCAGAGTGTGCAGCTCGGTGACAGACACTCATTTTACAATTTATGCCTTTACTTGCTGGAGACACATTTTCAGGCTTTGTTTATACAAATATAAAATCCCCTCTTGGATGAAGTTTTCTCGTGAAGTTTTCAAATGACATGCGCTTGAGTAGACATTAACATTTAAAATCAGCTCCATTTTGACAGTAGGTGATGTTTGCTGCACGCTTTTTTTCTCTACAAACTGTCAGCAATTCTCTTTGTTCCTTTAGTCTCTAATTTTATCAGTTTTTTATGTTTTTTCTTTGTCTTGTTTAGTGATAATTAATCACTGCTGCTTCATCAGATGAGCATATTCTCTGTCACCTTATTTAAAGTTGTCAGTAGTTAGCAGATGTGTGCGATATTTGAGTAATTTCATTGATTACTGTTGTTGTTTTATAATAACATTTGAACATTTAAACTGCTTACACTTTTACATTTCTGAAAAATAAACTTTATTTTTTACTTTGTTACTTGTTATTTTTTATACCAAAGAAATTGCTAGTCATTTTTTAATTGAATAATCATTAAATATGCTAAATTGACAATCAAATGTGCATGCTTAACATGCAAGACTCAATGATGTGTGTTTTTGTTTATAATATGTGTATCAGTGAGTGTGTTCTTTTGTTTCCATCATGTTATACTATAGCTATAGAAAGACACCAGTTAAACATTTTCACTTACTCTGGATTTGTATTTGTTTGAGTGAAACATGGTGATTTATTCTATGAGGTATTGATGACATTTCTTCCAAATTTAAAATAAAAATATTTTAAATGTCATCATTGAAATTATAGGGTGATGCATTTGAAATAAAGGTCACATGAAAAAATGTCTTAAAAGCAAATGGTCAAATTGAACTTGCATATACACTGTAAAAAAATCAGAAATTTAAAAGCCATGTAGCTTGATATTATTTTAAGTCAGGTTTCAACTACATTTATAAATTATACATACGTAATGTAACTTAATATTTTAATCAGTTTGACTGATATAAGTTGAGAAGACTGGAAAAGGAATTTGATTAAACTAAAAATATTTAGGACAGCAATCTTTTTTTTTTTTTTTTCTTTTAACAGTGTACTATAAAATTGGTCCAAGTAAATTATTCACAAATGGGACACGTTTGCAATTTCTGAGAAACATTCTGACTTTGACAATGTAAACTCGATGGTGGGGCTGAACGATGTATTGTTAGAGCTAAGGCTGTACAATATATAGTTTCAGCATCGATATCACAATGTGAACTTTCGCAATAGTAACTTCGTAAGTTCACACAATGTTGAGTCTGGGTTGTATATTCATCAATTCGCAAGTGTTTTTTGAGGCCTTTGACTCTGTGAGGGTTTTAAAAGCATTAAGGTCTAAGAAATTGTACTGTTTTTAACCTCCTAAGACCCAAGGTGTTTTTTTACATGCATTTTTTTTTCTCTTTGCTATTTAGGCTTATTGGAACCTAATTAGAATAAAAATCTAAGTATCATCTTTTGATAAGATGTACTTTTAGAGAAAAATGATGTCCACAGATGTGGACTCATGGTCCAAATTTACATAACACTTTTCCCCGAATTTTCTTTTATGCATATTTAACATAGAATCTTTTTTTTTTACATACTTTGACTATCAGAGAGTAAAAACAACATTTTTTCCCATTTTGGTCAGTTAAAAATAGGGTTTGGAACATTTCATATGCTACAAAACAGTTGCAGAATAACACTGTATGTCTGTAACAAAATATAAAACATTCAAAGTATTTTAAATAGCCACTTAAGAGCTAAAAATGTGCTGTCCACGTATGAGGTTAACTTAATGACAAATTAATAACGATAAATTCTATTGAATTATTTATAAAACAAAGTATAAAACTGCGGTATTATTTTACATTTGATTATTCAATTACTGTATACCTGAATACAGTTTGACTCATTGAAAAACAATAAAATTCTGTTTATAATTTGTATCTTTTTATTTATTGAATTTTCTATGCTTGTAGATTGTTTCTTATATTTTATGCATATGCACTGTCCTACAGAATCTTCCGAATCAATCTAAAATGATCAATTCTTTCCAAATAGTTATTTAGCACATCTAGTGAAATTGTGTTCATATTGCAATATATATTGCAGAATATATATATTTTTTTTTTTCCAATATCGCACAGTCCTAGTTTGAGCATTGATATCGCAATGTGTGAGTCTGCAATAGTTAGATCGTAGGAATAGATTTTTTTTTAAAGATTAAAAGACAGAGATATTAGCTGCAGCTATACCTATACTTAAAGCAGGGGGTCATAAAAAAAGCATGAAAAAAAACGGGGAGTATTTAAAACTTACGTTTAAAAGAGTGTTTTTTTTTTTCATTTTATATCCATTAGCTGCCTGTTAAGTATATTGAAAGTTTGTCAGTAGTTAGTGCAGTAAAGTAGCCTTATGCAAGAAACTGCAATTATTTTTTATATAAATAACAGCATCTTATCTCTGCAGGCTTTTCACAGATTATTGGCTTGATGACTATTTTATAAGCATGACCCCTGTGGGCAGGTTATGCTCCTGGTTGTCATGAACACAGACAGCCTCTGTGCTGATAGCGCTGAAGGAATAGTAATAAATGCAGAAGGTTAAAGACGAGAACAAACGCCCACCCGTTTTTCTGTGACATTGCACAGAGCAAGTCACAACAAAAACTTTCGTTTTCAAACTTTCTAACTCTGCGTCTTGCCCTCCGGCAGCATATGGGAGAGATATTCTGCTTGTTATGTATGAGACACAAGGCCATGTGTTTTAATGCTTTAAGGCAATTTATTTGCTTTTCTGTGTGAGTGGTTTGGATTATATTGTGGGGAAAAAAAGAGAATTATGAAATGTTGCAGGCCACTTCACATCATTACTGTGAAACACAAACGAAGACAAGAACTGCAATTAAGACAGCGTGATGAATTCAGGAAACACAAGCAGAATGGATTTCTGTAAATTGTAGGTGAAGCCATTTTAATGGAAATAAGAATTTGTAAATATATTCACATATACATTCTGGGTGACATGGTGGCTCAGTGGTTAGCACTGTTGCCTCACAGCTAGAAGGTCGCTGGTTCGAGGCCTGGCTGGTCAGTTGGCATTTCTGTGTGAAGTTTGCATGTTCTCCTGTGTTCGTGTGGGTTTCCTCTGAGTGCTCCGGTTTCCCCTACAGTTCAAAGAAATGCGCTATAGGTGAATTGAATAAAATAAATTGGCCGTAGTGTACTGTATGTGTGTGAATACATGTGTATGGATGTTTCCCAGTACTGGGTTGCAGCTGGAAGGGCATTCGCTGTGTAAAACATATGCCAGATACGTTGGTGGTTCATTTCACTATGGCGAGCCCTGATGTGTAAAGAGACCAAGCCGAAGGAAAATGAATGAATATACATTCTGCTCATGTTTCATCAATAAATCAATCAATAAACAATACACATATCGTACTTGATTAATTGGATTTGAATGACATTTTATCCTATTTGATTCATCAGCCCTTAATGAACACAAAGATTGCAACAAGGCTCATTATTTTGTGAAAGGTGTCTATTGTAAGCAATAATAGGAATTATTGACAATTTTGTTTTAAATTTGGTTGTATGTTAATTGTATGTTGTACTCTGGCTAGATATGCAAGCTGTTTTAAGTCAATTTAACGTAATATAAGTTCAATGGACTCATAAAGGTAATTTGATTCAGCTTAAAAAATTAAAAATTAAGGCAACCAGGATTTTTTACAGTGCAAAATGTCTGAAAATAGTTGCTGCCTTTAAGTTAACTCAGATTACTTTACTAGTCATTTCAGCTTACATTAAACTGTCATTAAGTTATTAAGTTGAATCTTATAGCTTAAATTCTGTTTAGACAAAGTTTGTTATTTAGCAAAAAGCATTAATGGCAACAATTGAGAATTAAATTTTTATTTTTGCTTGCTTTATCTAAAAACATGCCTTTATTTTTGTTAAAAAACTGAAAGAAATGGATCCCCAAACGTTTGTCGATTACATTTTTTGTTTTATCTTAATTCCTTTAACTCTCTCTTAATTCCTTTCTATCACAGACACACACAAAAACAGACCTTATTATGTAAATTAAGTTTTGAATATTTATAAATGTGAGTTTTTACATTGTTTTGGAGCAAATTCATAATTAAAGCCAAACTAAAGTTGACTTTTCAATCAACCTTTTCAAATATCAACTAACAAAAATCATATACACTACCGGTCAAAAGTTTAGAGGTCAGTACAATTTTGAAATGATTTAAAATAAGCTTATCCTGCTCAATTGTGAAATGTTATTGCACTATAAAATAACTGTTCAAAAAGTAGTTTAGAATTTAATTTAATACTTTATTCCAGTGATTTTAAAAATGAATTTTCAGCTTCATTACTCCAGTCTTCAGAGTCACAAGATCCTCCAGAAATCTCTCTAATATTAATTATTATTATTATTATTATTATTATTATTATTATTATTATTATTATTATTATTATTATTATTATTATTATTAATGGCAATAAAAGCAATAATGACTTGAGTAATACTTTAATTTGAATCTACATACAATAAGAAAGTTATTTAAAATTGTATTAAATATTTAACAATTATTTTTTTTTACATTTAATAAATGGCACCTTGATGAACAGAATAATTTTCTTTAAAAAAAAACATGAAAAAAAAACTGACCCCAAACCTTTAACAGGTAGTGTATTTATTTCTAAAATTATTATTTCTGAAAATATTTAACTAAAAATATGTTAATAGAAAAGATGTATGTATTTATATCTTGTTTTTAAATTTTACACAGTGTATTAAAATTATATTGTATTATAGGGATCACATACAGAGTGTATCTAACAAAACCCAAGAGACTACTTCTTTAAAAAAGGCAGTGCAGAATGTTCTTTAACTGCTTGAATCATTGCCGAAAGCAACTGTATAATTGTCAACATCATGGAACTGGTGTCATTTAAACAGCACTAGAATCAAACAGCTTTTTTATTTTAATGAATCGTTCTTTTGTGACTAACAAAATATGAACACTTGCGTCTCATGAAAAAAAAACAACAAAAAAAAAAAACAAATCCCAATTGCTCTTATCTGTAAATTGTGCCTTTGTTCTTTAACAGTTGAAAATTGCTTAAATAGTGAATGGAAACTAAAGTCTCAAGGCTCAAAATCAATTAACTTGTGTTCTGATTAGAGCACATTCAAGTAAATTAAATTAGATGGAGATAAACTCTTAATTCTAGGTAAACACAACACAATCAGATTTTTAAAGTGCTTCAGAAGTTGAAACACATTTATTCTTGGATAACTTGATTATAAGCACAAGTTCTAATTGTAGCTTATTTGTAAGTATCATAATTGGATTAGCATTTTCTTTCCCCTCCAGATGCTCCTATAGGAAAAACCTGTATGTTTTGGTGCACTCTTTATAGTTCAATATGAGTCAAGTGTAATCCACAGACATATTGTGAAAACATGAACTGGCCTTCCATTCCTTTAAAATGTCCTTTTATTATTGATGCTGGCCTTGTGTTTTCAAGAAACTAGATGCAGAGAGGCACATCCTCCAGTGTGCTGAGCTAGATATATTCTACCTGCACTTTATTAGCATCGAAAGTGTTTTCCTACCGGAATGTTTCCAAATTCTCATTCCCGGAACTCCTAGTACCCAATTTCTTCAGGAGTGTGGTATCCGTGTACATGAGATGGTCGTTCGATGGAGGTTTTGAGAGAGTGAGGAGAAGAAAATGTCTCTCTTCCCTAATAGGGGAATTTATTAGTGTGAATCTCCAGGTCTCCTTTAAAGGCCCTCTGAAATTGAAGTGTCAGCTCTGAAGTCGAGCACATCAAATGCCCCTCACAGCAAAATGTCTGTGTGTTACGTGAGCGTCTGTGTGTGTGTGTGTGTGTGTGTGTGTGTGTGTGTGTGTGTGTGTGTGTGTGTGTGTGTGTGTGTGTGTGTGTGTGTGTGTGTGTGTGTGTGTGTGTGTGTACGTGTGGAATTGTCAGCTCTGAAGTCAAGTTCATCAAACGTTCCTCCTTGCTGAGTGACTTCACGTCTGTCTGAGCAGTGCAGACCAAAGGGTAATTACATTTCACCTTTACTACATGTGTGTGTGATTGTGTGTGTGTGTGTGTCTGGCCCCTACAGCTTCCTCACTTTCTGAGGTGCCAATACTGGAAGATAAAAAAAAAATTGCGAACTTTTTAAAAATAGGCTAGACCCTTAAAATCGAATAATATCTATCTATCTATCTATCTATCTATCTATCTATCTATCTATCTATCTATCTGTCTGTCTGTCTGTCTGTCTGTCTGTCTGTCTGTCTGTCTGTCTGTCTGTCTGTCTGTCTGTCTGTCTGTCTGTCTGTCTGTCTGTCTGTCTGTCTGTCTGTCTGTCTGTTTGTTTCTTGTATTTAATTGGATTTCTCTTATCATCTACACTTACCGGCCACTTTATTAGGTACACCTTACTAGTACCGGGTTGGACCCTCTACAACCTTCAGAGGTGCCTTAATCCTTCGTGGCATAGATTGAACAAGGTACTGGACATATTCCTTAGACCATATTGACATGATAGTATCACGCAGTTGCTGCAGATTTGTCGGTTGCACATCCATGATGCGAATCTCCCGTTCCCTAACGCATTCCAAATGTGCTGTATTGGATTAAGTTCTGGTGACTGTGGAGGTCATTTGAGTACAGTGAACTTATGTCATGATCAAGAAACCAGTCTGAGATGATTCGAACTTTGACATGGTACGTTATCCTGCTGGAGGTGGCCATCAGAAGATGGGTACACTGTGGTTATAAAGAAATGGACATGGTGAGCAACAATGCTTAGGTAGGCTGTGGCATTGAGATGATGCTCAGTTGGTACTAATGGGCCCAAAGTGTGCCAAGAAAAGGCATTTGTGCCCACAGAACTACCACTCACTGGATATTTTCTCTTTTTCTGCCCATTCTCTGTAAACCCTAGAGATGGTTGTGCGTGAAAATGCCAGTAGATCAGCAGTTTTTGAAATACTCAGACCAGCCCGTCTGGCACCAACAAACATGCCATGTTCAAAGTCACTTAAATCACCTTTCTTCTCTATTCTGATGCTCGGTTTGAACTGCAGCAGATCGTCTTGACCATGTCTACATGCCTAAATGCATTGAGTTGCTTCCATGTGATTGCCCGATTAAATTTGTGTTAACGAGCAGTTTGACAGGTGTACCTAATAAAGTGGCCGGTGAGTGTAAATCTTTTTTTTTTTTTTTTTTTTTGTATGCAGGGGTGCACATAACTTTTTTGGTCTGGTTCTCAAAGAAGCACTCTAAGATTTAGCTTCACATCCTGTCATATTTTTGGAATATGTTTAAATGTATGTTGCTTTTATGCACATATATGACATATTTGTGTATATTTGAAATATAAACAGGAACAGTTTTTAAATATGCGATTTGCATATAGCCTAATGCCATAACTCTGACTTCTATATGCAGGGCCGTGCAATCAACTTTCACATTTGACTCTATGGCCTTGACTCTCAAGTTTGAACTTTGCACTTTAAAAATGTTTAGTTTTGCTTTCAGCATGCTAACACTGAGTGCCACATGCATCTATTTATCATGAATGTCATCTAAAAGTTCAAATGAGCATTTTCTGCTGAAGTTGTGGTGAAATTAGATAAACGTTCTCTCTGCTTGCAACGCGTCAGTTAAGCATGCAAGAATAGTGAACGATAAATGCATTAATACACTGTTTGACCAATTCATACTGTACATGATTACAGCTTTTCTCAGTCGCTTTGGTATATTTCTCAAATCTGAATTGAAATTCTCAAAGCTATCTGTTTAATCTTCACATCATTGTGTCACTTGTGCACATCTAAAAAGCAGTTTCTCAATTATTAGAACAAGCTGCAAATGCTTTGGTACATCCATACAAATGATTATGTGCAATTCTCTACTGTTTCCTACATTATCAATTGCTTATGTCATGTTGATACAAAATGTATTACTGTATATTGGTCTCTGTTTGAGTAGTATCACCCCACACAACATTTAGGCATTGGTTCATAGCAAGTCTTTACATGCAAAATACTTGAACAAGTTGTCATAATATTTTGTCATAATGCGTTTTTTCTATACTTTTCCAGTAGACTTATTTTTCTAAGTCTGTCCTGTATTGGTAAATTTCTCTCAGGTGAAGCTTGAATCTTTCCAATGAAGGTGCATCTCATAAATCATCAATTATATATAGACAGGAACACCAAGAGGTGTAAGAAGACTGCAAGAATACAGCACTGCATGTACAGTTTTCCCTAAGGAATTTGTCCTATGTTCACTATGTTCTCTTTTTTGTGCTATGCAGTGCTGTCTTTTGCTTTCTGTATCACAATGAAAAAGCATAAATGTGAATCTTGTCTAGTCTCCTGCAGTCAAACTTCCACATACACTAAGGTGTAGCCAAAGAAATTGAATATATTTGTAACCAGAACCTTACCCATAGTTTACATCAGAACATCCCTTCAGAGTACTCTGTTGTATTGACAGCATGACTAAGTAATTTGACTGTCTTATATGTACACAATGACACAAGGGCTTGCCATTCTGATTGTTTACTGACACAGATATGTATTTTTGAGAGAGATTTTGTATCTGAGAAATGCACTTACTGTTTTGCTCATTTCAATTCTGATATAAGAAATGCACCAAAGCGACTGAGAAAAACTAATAGCAGTTCACTTTCACTATCTGATCCGATTGTGTTTACATCTAAAGTGAACCATACTGGAGTTTGCATGAACTTCGCACCTTCCCAGGTAGACTCTGGTACAGTTTGACTGCAAGGAAAGGCGAGGCAAGGCAGGTTTATTTATATAGCACATTTCATACACATTGGAAATTAAAAGTACTTGACATAATCAGGTATAAAAGAAACAAGTATAAGAAAATAAAAACAACAACGAATAAAAAATATTTAAAAAGATAAAAACAGATTAAAATGTGTTAAACAGGTTGTGCCTAATGTTGGAGCACATCTGATCATTTTTGGAAGCTGATTCCAGCAGTGGGGGCTGTTAGCAGAAGGCCCTGCTTTGAATGAACTCTTGGAATTTCAAATTTATTTGATTCTAAAGATCTGTGTGATCTGTTGGGTTCGTATTCAGTGAGCATCTGTAATGTATTAAGATCCTAGACCATTTAATTATTTATAGACAAGTAATACTTTAAAATATATTCTGAATGTAACTGGGAGCCAATGTAAAGACCTGAGGACAGGTGTGATGTGCTCTGATTTTCTGGTTCTGGTCAGAATCCTGGCAGCAGCATTCTCGATGAGCTGCAACTGTCTGACTATCTTATTGGGAAGGCCCATTGAGGAGTCCATTACAGTAATCCACCCTGCTGGTGATAAAAGCATGAACAAGTTCCTGCAAACTACGTCCATGTTTTGAGACCAACTTTATTTTACATTTTTTCTCCAAGTTGTTCTCCAAGTAACTCAGCACTGGTGCACATAAGCAGTTCTCTTGCAAAATTTCTGGTCTGCCTTTTTTAATTTAATAATGTGTGCACCCCTGCCTATAGCCACAGTCACATTGCACTTTTTGCCCTATAGACTTCTACTGCAAAAATGCTTTTCTAACTTAGATTTTTTTTATCTTGTTTCTAGTCCAAATATCTAAAAAATCTTAAATCAAGAAGCATTTTCTAGACAAGCAAAACATATTGGCTTGTTTTTAAAAATATTATGCCAAAATTAAGTTTTTTTTTTTAAACAAGCAAAATAATCTTTCCCAGAGATGGGTTGTGGCTGGAAGGGCATCCGCTGCGTAAAAACGTGCTGGATAAGTTGGCGGTTCATTCCGCTGTGGCGACCCCAGATTAATAAAGGGACTAAGCCGAAAACAAAATGAATGAATGAATGAAGCAAAATAATCTGCCAATGGGGTAAGCAAATAAATCTTATGTCGAAAGGAAAATTTTGCTTACCCCATTGGCAGATTATTTTCCTTTTTTAAAGGAAAAACTCACTTAATTTTGGCATATTATTTCTTCAGCATTTTTTTGCAGAATGCAGCAGATCGGAAACGCAAGCTCGTGCAATGCAAGTTTCACATGTCATTGCATTCTAAAGTTCAAGCTTGATGTATTTGCGACCTGTGATTTCGCATCACGTGAATGCTTGAGACCATTAGAATATCAAAACATGAATTCTCTGTACAGCTGTTTTAAATATAGAGCAACCATTCATTTTATCATTGTTTTATCATCATATTTATCATTTCGCAGCGCCGTCAGACAGATTTTGAAATGCTCAAACTCTAGTATGATCGCTGCTTTAGTCTGTCATTCTGTAATAATGGTGGAAATGTTGATTCATTTAAGAGATTCATTCATTTTCAGTTCGTTCACCAAATAATTTGTTCACTTATTTGTTCAGTCCCTATTGATATTACATACAGTATGTCAGCTGCAAGTCATGAACAAAATGTATTTTTAAATATTTTAACTTGTTACAAAAATTGATTTAGCTTTCTTTAAATATATTCTTAATCTACTCCATAAATCAAATAAGTCTCAGATGAATAAATAAATGTCTCAGATGATCAAATGCTTTTTTTCACAGTTAACAGTGGTATTTGTTGTAAAACTGTGCGTATAAATGGTAGTCCGTGCACCAAAAAACAGGGTTATAAGACATTTACTATAGTAAAACAATTGCTAATTTCCAAAAGGTTTGTCTTTGCTGAAAATGCTAAACCAGCTCTAATAGTTGCTATCGCTTTCGTTCAACAGCTATTCTATTCATTCACATACATTTAAATGTATTAGTTCAGTAACTTAGTTCACGATGGACCTAACAGTTTCTCAAACCCGAAGACGATTAGCTTGAGGTTTAGTCGTTCTTTGATAGGATAAATTGGTCCACAGAGGAGCTACTGACTTTGATGTGGACGGAGGGATTACAGTGAACAAGGAGTCAATTGACTGCGTGAATGAGAATGATTCATTTCCCTGAAAGATTCAATCACGAACATAACATCATTCTCTATTTCTGTCTGTCATTTTCTCCATCCATCTGTCATTCTCTCCGCTCATCCATAAGATCAAGCAGTCAGTTTGTCTATTCTATCAATCTGTCCAGCCATCAGTCTGTCTAATCATCTTTCTGTTCATCATTTTATCAACGTACCTAAGCGTATGCATCTGTATGCTTGTGAACATGATCTTAGCAATGACAAGATGCTGACAAAATGATTCCTCCGAACAACTGCATATCAATTATTTATAAATGCTCTATTTTGCTCAAGCTATTCCAGCTTCCAATTAAAAGCCAATCAGCAAAGACAGCCTCATCTGTGTCAATCAAATTATCAAATCAGCCAAGGATCTGTCATCGGGGATCAGTTACAGTTCAGATAGACGGCGCTAAGATGCCGACACAAGTGACTGATATTTCTGTTTACCCAGCATTACACCGGAGGATCCTTTTGTTTTGCTGTCAAGGTCAAGGGTAATTCTCTTAAGGATCGCTCTGTGCCGTGGCCTTTGCATGTAATGGAGAACTAGATCATAATTTGTGTCCGGTAGGAGCGAGAGTGAGAGCGATCGAGGACGAAGAAGTGACCTTCAGTCCAGGCCCCTGTGGTCCGTCTGAAAGTGTGCCAGCAATAATCAGAGACTATTTTTGACTCTCTATCATGTAGATAAAATGGGTCACTGCGAGCCGGCCAGGCCCGGGATGAACACACACATACACACACACACACACACACACACACACACACACACACACACACACACACACACACACACACATGGCTAATCTCTTAAATCAAACTCACCCTGTGTGGGTTCTTCATTAATGTTCGATACACTAGGGATGGTCCCAACCATATGCTCTTAATATTTTGCCCACATCAAGTAAGATGGATGAATAAATTGATGAGTGTTTGAATTAACAATATGAAGGTTGTTTCTTTCAAGCAGCTCAGATAATCTTGACGGACCTCTGTCGCATCCCAGGGGGATTTCAGCGATGTTCTCCGCTCTTCTAGTTGTCCTTGTCTTAGTTCTGTCCCCCTGTAAATCGTACGTTCCTGTGGTTGTGGTTTGAGGAGATTGTGCTTTAATAATGAATGAAATAAAAGCTGTTTCTCAATGTTTTATGAATGATGTTCTCCCTGGGCACTGCTTAATGAGCTGTATTCAACAACAAGAGCCTGCTCGCTCTGAAAGCCACACATTTACCCACCGTGTGACAAAAAAAGTGGCTTTACCGATTTACTTCGCCACTAATTGGTGTTCGATCACTGGTATAAGGAAGTCAATGTACAAAAGTTCTCTTCTCTTCTCTTCTCTTCTCTTCTCTTCTCTTCTCTTCTCTTCTCTTCTCTTCTCTTCTCTGTTTCTTTTTATGATTTGGTGAGAGATTTAATAACTTTAAGATACAAGTGGTGTGTAGGAGAGATTTTGTGTTGTATTTATGAAGAACAGCTTGTTCTTAATCTTTTTAAGTTTGTTTTATTTATAAAGATATAAAGAATGTTTTTTATTTAAAGGGCACCTATTTTACCCCTTTTTCAAGATGTAAGATAAGCTTTAGGTGTCCCCAGAATGTGTCTGTAAAGTTTCAGCTCAAAATACCCATCAGATTATTTACTGCAGCCTCCAGAATCTGCCCATTTTTGTGTCTGAATACATTGTAGCTGTTTTTGTAGCCTGTGGCTTTAAATGCAAATGAGCTGCTTCTCCTCACCCATCGTTCCCACGTGCGTGTCTGCTTCTCATTATGCGTTACATCAGATAAACAGCACAGTGACACAGACAGACACGGATGAAGCTGAAATACAACTCATTAGTCAAAAATACTAATGAGCTTATTTTATGTATTTGTGGTGGAGTTTATTCAAGCCTTTCTGAGATGATGAGTCTCACACAAATGCTGTTTGCAGTGCACACACACACACACACACACACACACACACACACACACACACACACACACACACACACACACACACACACACACACACACACACACACACACACACACACACACACACATTAGCGTTTACTGACACCATGCGGCTGTGGTGATTATAGTGGTTAAGAATTACATAGCGATTTTACTGTCTTTGTTACAAACATGCTCTGTTTTAAAAATGTTTAAACTTATAAAACTTATACAAATCACAGAAAAATGTAACAAATATTTTAATCCCAGTTTATTTGCAAAATAAATGTTCTGTGGACATGTGTATGTTATTATAGAAACATGGTGGCTGTCAATCAATTCGGTGGGCGGGGGAAACCTCACTCCTACGTCATGTTGCAGTGGACCTCAAAATCACTGGGATTTGGGTCCTATTTTAACATTAGGAAATTTAAAAAAGAGACTTGTTGGGTTTCTTTCACTCCAATAGACAGTGGACACACTATACATACACACAGTTCTGTCCAAACAGCTTACAAAAGTTGATTTTCATTATTGGTGCCCTTTAAGGGAGGGCTTCACTCAAAATTGATAGTTTTGTCATAATTTATGACAAATACATAAGTCATGGGTTATTTTCTTCTGTTGAGCATAAAAGAAGATATTTTGATGAAAGCTGGAAACTTGTAACCATTTAGTTCCATAGTATTTGTTTTTTTCTATATGGATATGCATTGTCACTGGTTTTCACCTTTCTTCAAAATATCTTCTTTTGTGTTCAACAGAAGAAATAAACACTCTTCTCTTCTTGTCTCTTTCTTTTTATGATTCGGTAAGAGATTTAATAACTTTCAGATACAAGTTGTGTAGGAGCGATTTTGTGTTGCATTTATGAAGAACAGCTTGTTTTTAATCATTTTAAGCTTGTTTTATTGATAAAGATATAAAGAACGTTTTTATTAAAGGAAGAGTTCCCCAAAAAATGTACAGTTTTGTCATAATTTATGACAAATACATAAGTCATGAGTTGTTTTCTTCTTCTGTTGAACATAAAAGAAGATATTTTGAAGAAAGCTTGAAACCTGTAACCATTTACTTCCATAGTATTTGTATCGATATCGAATTGTCGTTTTCAGCTTTCTTCAGAATATCTTCTTTTGTGTTCAACAGAAGAAATACACTCTTCTCTAAATGATTAATCACAAACATAATGAAATGTTTTCTTTTTCGTTTTAGGATTTGGTAAGAGATTTCAAGAGTTTGCCATTAGCTGATGATTGATTATAAAGCGTGTTTGGCATGCTGTCCCGGGAGAGAGTCCTGAGCTCGTGAGATCCTCGAGCCTGGGGCTTCCTCCCGTTGCAGGGCAAGAGGGGAGTCTGAGCCCAGGTAGGTCTCGAGAACTCCCCTGCTTGATAATAGTAATGTAGATTTTAAATAGCTATGGAGAGTGTATGCTGAATTCAACGCTTGTCTATGATGTCGATTTAGTTTTGTCAATTGACTTTTGTTACATGTTTTTGGTCTGTGGGAGGAAACCGGAGAGCCCGGGAAAAACCCACTCAAACACGGGGAGAACATGCAAACTCCACACAGAAATGCCGACTTGGCTAGGTAAGATCTGAGTCAAAGACATTCTTGCTGTGAGGCAATGATGCTAACCATTGGGCCTCCGTGCTGCCCTGACAAGGAAAGGGGAGGAGTAGGGGTGGAAGGGGGGATTCTTCAAGACGAAGATGGCTAAGGTAAGATACTCTGGTTATTTATAGTGATTTAGGAATCGTCTGATTGGTGAATCGTGCGTTAGCTAATGAGGACCAGCTGCTATCAATAATAAGCGCGTGCTCCTCTCGAAATTAGTTTATAAATAAACTTCACTTAATAACTTTCAGATAAAAAATGGTGTGCTGGAGGGATATTGTGTTGTTTTTATGAACAGCTTGTTCTTTGTCTTTTTTAAGTGGTTTTATTGAGCAAGATATAAATAAATGTTATATTTAAAGGAAGAGTTCACTCAAAATGGAAAGTTTTGTCATAATTTATGACAAATACATAAGTCATGAGTTCTTTTCTTCTGTTAAACATAAAATAAGATATTTTAAAGAAAGCTTGAAATCTGTAACCATTTACTTCCATAGTATTTGTATTCATATAAATTGTCATTTTCAGCTTTCTTCAAAATTACTTATTTTGTGTATAACAGAAGAAATAAACACTCTTCTTTTCTCTTATCGTCTCTTCTCTTTTCTTCTCTTGAAAAGATTAATTACAAACATATTGAAAATTTAATTTTCTTTTTAGAAGAGATTTAATAACAATAACTTGAAACCCGTAACCATGTACTTCCATAGTTCTTGTTTTTTCTACTATAGATATAAATTGTCGTTTTCAGCTTTCTTCAAAGTGTCTTCTTTTGTGTTTAACAAAAGAAATAAACACTCTTCTACAAATAACTTCCAGAGAAAAGTGCTGTGTAGGAGGGATTTTGTGTTGTATTTTTGAAGGACAGCTTGATCCTAATCTTTTTTTTTTAAAGTTTTATTGATAAAGATGTAAAGAAATGTTGTATTTAAAGGGAGATTTCACCCAAATTTGAAAGTTTTGTCATAATTTACTCACCCTTTACTTGTTTCAAACCTTTATGAGTTCTTTTCTTCTGTAAAACATTATTTTGAAGAAAGCTGGACACCTGTAACCATTGACTTTGATTTGTTTTTTCTACTGTGGATGTCTACAGGTTTCTCTTCTCTTCTCTTCTCTTCTCTTCTCTTCTCTTCTCTTCTCTTCTCTTCTCTTCTCTTCTCTTCTCTTCTCTTCTCTTCTCTTCTCTTCTGCTGTTTATGAGTTCATTTAGCATGCCGTATTCATGAGCAGAGTGGCACAAAAGCGTGAATGGCTGGTGCCACGTCTGGTTTGTGCAGATAAACACTGCGTCGCTCGGCGCACACTGAAGTCCCGTATTTATTCAGCTTTTTTTCCTGCTTTCTTTCCAATTCACAAAACTGGAGTGTGAAATACGTGGGTTTAAGCCAGAATGTGCTGCCTGCTCCACAGACCTTCGAAAACCTCCCGTGTGGACCACTCCAGCCGAGAGAATGATATTATTCTGCTGGCCAAAGCATTCACAGAATATTGCTTTTCTTATAAAATAGCCTAGGTGGCTTTGCATGAGGTTGATCTCGAGCACAACATAGGGAATAATGCTAAATAATGCTTAGAGCCAGTGTGCCAAATATTAAACCTCATAAATTTACACTATAGAGAGTACACCTTGCAGAATCTGCCTCTGTTATTATTTATTTAGTCTATACTGTTCCTCAGAATCCTCCAGGTCTTGCTCATTTCTTGGTTTTCCAGAGTTTTCTACATATTTGACTTGTTCCAGTAGGGTATGCTTTTTTTTTACATTCAGAATAACGGTGGGACACATAAACCAACTTTACTGTAACAAAATGGTGTATTAAGCAGGGGTGTAAACCTTTGAACAGGAAGATAATGTGTCTTTAATTTGATTAAAGATTATATATTTTCATCTATTTTTGACCTTTAGATGCTATTTAAAATAATTGCACATTTCCCACGAGCAGAGATGGCAAAAGTACACACATCCTTTACTTAAGTAGAAGTACAGATACTCGTGTTTAAAACGACTTTGGTAAAAGTAGAAGTACTGACTACACTTTTGTACTTAAGTAAAAGTAAAGAAGTACCGCCTGAAAAATGTACAAAAGTAAAAAGTACTAATTTCAACCACAGTCCCAAAGACATGCGGTATAGGCGAATAATAATTCAACTAAATTTGCAGTAGTTTATAAGTGTGTGTGTGTGAATGTGTATAGGTGTTCCCAGTACTGGGATGCAGCTGGAAAAGTATCCACTGCGTAAAAAAAATGCTGGAATAATTGGCGGTTCATTCTGCAGTGGCGACCCCTGATAAATCAGGGACGAAGCTGAAGGATAGCGAGTGAGATAAGTAGGTAATCATCCTGACACAAACTCACAGTGTTCAGCATGTAGTTTTGCCACTGTTAGATCAAAAACAACAGCTGCAATTCATGTTGATACACTCTGTCTATCTTTATAAATAATGTTTTACATTTTACACTGAATTCTGTCCAAAATATATTGATTTTTTTCTTTTGCTAAAATAAATACTTATCAGATATGACTGCAAACTATTTTTTTTTGCATTAGGCTAAAGCTTCTTATTCTCTTCAGAGAGTAGCTCTCATATATAACCTGCTATTTCAGTGTTTTTCAGGTATTGTGGTTATTTTATTTAAGGAATAAACATTAATTCTGTTACAGTTTTTCTCAGTCACTTTGGTCCATTTCTCAGATCAGAATTGAAATTCTTTAAACTCCCTGTTCAATCTTCAGATTATCATTGTGTCACTTGTGCACATCAGAAAAGCAGTTCCTCTTTATGAACAAGTTGCAAATATTTTTGTTCATCCATGCAAATGGTTATGTGCAATTCTCTGATGTTTCCTATGTTATCAGTTGCTCATGTCATGTTGATCAACATGTATTATTTTATCTCTGTTGAATAGACTCACCCCCACAACATTTAATCGTTCAAATGCCTGAACAAGTTGTCTTAATATTTAGTCATAATGCATTTTTTACATTTCTCCCAGGTGAATCTTGACTTTTTCTAATGAAGGTCT
The DNA here is from genome assembly GCA_903798195.1 of Danio kyathit. Taxonomy (NCBI): domain Eukaryota; kingdom Metazoa; phylum Chordata; class Actinopteri; order Cypriniformes; family Danionidae; genus Danio; species Danio kyathit. The sequence goes on along the minus strand of LR812539.1, from coordinate 23,806,989 downwards.
AAAAGGAGGTTGTCCTGTTCACATTTTTACTTTTGTTTTTTCTTTGTGCTATGTGGTGCTCTCTTTTCCTTTCTGTATCAAAATGACATGATCTGGCAACAAATTACAGAACAAACAGCAAAAATATTGCCATAGTTTACACCAGAACAGCCCTCCAGAGTACACTGATACTGATAACATGACTAAGTAATTTGAGTCTTATTCATATACAATGACACATACTTATTCATATACAATGACACAAGGACATGTCATTCTGCACCACTGACATGTTCACTGACACTGAAATTTAGTTTTGAGAGATGAACTGAAGAATTTTGAGCAGGAGACTGGCTTTTGCAGGTAATCCATGGTGTTTTGCTATTTATACGTGTTGTTTTGAGAAATACACAGGCCTACAGTTTTACAAATTTCAGTTCTGATCTGAGAAATGTACTAAAGTGACTGAGAAAAACTGTAATAGCCTACATTTATTCTATGCTAAAAGCAACATACACAGGTAAGACAGGTAACATACACATAAATTGCCCAGTATAACTACCTTTGTTGTTGTAAAATATTTGTTAAAAATTATTAATTGAAGACAACAGTATAGGCCTATGTAAAATCATATAGTCAATAAAACCTGAAAAACAGCATAAATTCTGTATTAGGAAATATGAACTCATCAGAAATAAAGGAAATAAACCGCAATGCATACATTTTTTATAAAGTATTTGATTGTTTTACAAAAAAAGCACTATTTTTCGCGGTATTAGATTGAAAGACCAGAGAAAGCTTATGCAGTATGATCGGAAGTGGACAAAAGGCGTAAGCATTTAAACAGCATGTTTTTGACTGGAATGTGTCTCGTTTACCTGTGATCCGATCGAGCAAAAGGTGTCTTATTACCGTGTAAACAGGGCAGCATCAGTCATGTTAAATTCGCCGTTTCCCTCTGACACTGCGTAGTAATCCTAGCCTTTCTCATAGTAATCCTCATGAACTAGGCCATGTACGGTGCGCGACAGCCTTGAAAAAGCCGCGCGCTACAGCACGCAGGCGCGCATTGAGGAAAAAGAGACTGACTGCATCAGAAATGCGCTCATATTAATGCGCAATGATAAGAAATAATATAGATCGCGCCACCAAACACATAAAAACGAAAGTAACGACCGTGGTTTCAAAAATGTAAGAAGTAGAAAGTACAGATATTTGTGTAAAAATGTAAGAAGTAAAAGTAAGAAGTAGTCAAAAAAATTAGTAGTGGAGTAAAGTACTGATACCCGAAAAAACTACTTAAGTACAGTAACGAAGTATTTGTACTTCGTTACTTCCCATCTCTGCCCACGAGACAAATTAAGAGCAATTTATCTTGATCATCCATTTCAGAAAGTGAATTCATTGCTGCTGCCTTGTAAGATATTAAGATTTTGCAAGGTGGATGTAAACATATGACCACAACTGTGAGTGTTAAAAGAAATCAATACTTTACCTAGCACAAATGCATTAAAATAATTAAAAGACATTAAATATACACTCTCCGGCCACTTTATTAGGTACACCTGTTCAATTGCTCATTAACGCAAATTTTTAATCAGCTAATCACATGGCAGCAACGTAGTGCATTTAGGCATGCAGACATGGTCAAGACGAACTGCTGCAGTTCAAACCGAGCATCAGAATGGGGAAGAAAGGTGATTTTAGTGACTTTGAATGTGGCATGGTTGTCGGTGCCAGACAGGCTGGTCTGAGTATTTCAGAAATTGCTGATCTGCTGGGATTTTTACGCACAATCATCTCTAGGGTTTACAGAGAATGGTCCGAAAAAGAGAAAATTTTCAGTGAGCGGCAGTTCTGTGTGCTCAAATGCCTGGTTGATGCCAGAGGTCAGAGAAGAATGGTCAGACTAGTTCGAGCTGATAAAAAGGCAACAGTAACTCAAATAACCACTCGCTACAATTTAGGTGTGCAGAAGAGCATCTCTGAACGCACAGCACGTCCAACCTTGAGGCAGATGGGCTACAGCAGCAGAAGACCACACCGGGTGCTGCTCCTGTAAGCTGAGAACAGGAAACTGAGGCTACAATTTGCACAGGCTCACCAAAATTGGACAATAGAAGATTTAAAAACTGTTGCCTGGTCTGATGAGTCTTGATTTCTGCTGTGACATTCGGATGGTCGGGTCAGATATTGGCATCAACAACATGAAAGCATGGATCCATCCTGCTTTGTATCAACGGATCAGGCTGGTGGTGGTGCTGTAATGGTGAGGGGGATATTTTTTTGGCACACTTTGGGCCCATTAGTACCAAATGAGCATCGTGTCAACGCCATAGTCTACCTGAGTATCGTTGCTGTCCATCCCTTTATGACCACAGTGTACCCATCTTCTGATGGCTACATCTAGCAAGATAACACACCATGTCATAAAGCACGAATCATCTCAGACTGGTTTCTTGAACATGATACTGTTCACTATACTCAGATGGCCTCCAAAGTCACCAGATCTAAATCCAATAGAGCACCTTTGGGATGTGGCGGAATGGGAGATTCACATCATGGATGTGCAGCCGACAAATCTGCAACTGCATGATGCTATTATGTCAATATTGACCAAAATCTCTGAGGAATATTTCCAGTACCTTGCTAAATATATGCCACAAAGGATTAAGGCAGTTCTGAAGGCTAAAGAGGGACCAACTTGGTACTAGTAAGGTGTACCCAATAAAGTGGCCGGTGAGTGTACGTAAACTGTTACCAAATATTAAAATTAATGTGGTTCTTTTGAATGTTTTACTCAAAAAAATCCTGAAATTCATCAGGTTTTTTTGCAACAATATTAACTGTTAATGACCTTTTTTAGCATGATAATACAAAGAAAAGTTATATTATAATAAATAAATAAAATAATAATAGTACTTCAGAATATTGTCTCTATTTGGCTTAAATAATTGCTCAAAAGCAGACTTAATCAACGTAAAAGACTTGTTTTAAATCAACCCCAATATTTTGACCAGACTTAACAGGGGTTATCTTCTTTTCTTTATCAAATGGCTTGAACTAAACTACGGCATCAAACCCACATCATGGTCTTATCAAGAAAAGAAAAAAAACTGTTTGAAGATCCCCTTTCTCTTTTCCACCTGCTGCCTGGCAATCTGTCTGTTTGCTTCTCTTTATTGCCTTCCTACTCTTTTCTCTCCTCCACACTCTTTGTGAGGAAACGGGAACATTTATGAGGTCCCTCTATTGAGTGTGTACTCATAAAACCCAGGGTTACGTTTTAGCTAGCCTGCCCTTTAGGCCTTGATTTTGCAAAGCAGAAGCTGTTCCTGAGTAAACTCACTTCGGAGAAGTGGCTATTGTTCTTTATACGCTTCCCAGCACTGCCCAGAGGAACATTTTTATTCCTTTGAAGCTTCTCTTTCACAGCTTAAAAGACTAAATGGCTTTCTCAGGTATATTTCGTTTAAGTATCTGTCTGTATTATCTTAGATATGCCTTAGCAGAAATAAAAATGGGACAATTGTGGAGATACAATAGGAACATAGAGCTATAAAGATAATGGTGATGCTATAGTTCAAGTGGTTTGGTTTTTGAATATTGTAACCACTTATGCATATACAGTATGGGGATAAGTAAATCTACTTGAAGATATAATAATTTAGTTTTAGATTTATAGTTGTTTGTAAAACTTGGCATTTCGTCCAGATTTATAATAAATAAAAAAATAATTTAGACTCTAAATTACATTTTTATTTAGAAGAAACTTTATCAGACCTATATATAATAAAAATACTTATTATTTTAATCAAACCTGTATGCAATCCAGCAAATGCAGGGAGATAATTGCCAAGTAATCTCTTAGTTGGTCCCATAGTGCAAAATTGAACTCAGCAGTTAAAAAAGTGGCAAATTATATATTGTCTGGGTTTTACATGTAAAGTATATGGTAAAAAAGATTACAGAACTGCTATTATTTCTCTTTATATTATTTCTTACTTTATTTATTGTTTCAAACTACAAAAAATGTCAATAAAACTCACTTTATTAAACTGCAGAGTTAAATATCCAACATCAGACATGGAAAGCAGAGATCAAGGTCTCATAATGCAATTTAAAATCATTAATTTTATTTTTTACATAAATTCATTTTTTTTACAGACAGTCATAATTATTGAGATGAATTAATAATCGACACAGCTGGTTGACTACCTGACTGTTTACTTTCTCATCTGTCTGTAGCCGAACCTTTGGTCAAGACTCTTTTCCCCCTAGAGATGCAGCAGTGGGTTTTGGGAGCTCTCTACCTGTCAGAAAACGACATTTTAGAACTGACCTTATGTCTGAGGGATCTGATTGGCTCTCTTGAGGCTTTGAGAAAGATAACCTTCAACAATTTCATGCCTTTTGGCTTAAAATTGGAGAATACAGAACATGGAATAGTTTTGAGTTAGCTATTTGGTGTAGTATTCATAAATATATGTTTTTTTTTGTCCTTATCAGTGCTGTTTCTCGCCTTTCTTTGGCTCTCATTCTGCATTTCCTGTTGAAATGTTCCATTATCCGTCCCCTCAACCTGCCCTTACTGACTTTTGCACTTTCTGTCTTAAAGGCAAAATCCCAAGACAATAACAGACACATAAATAAATTAGACTTATCTCCTACAGTGCTCCTGCACCATCTTCGGCACACAGCTTTGAAGTATTTGTGTGTGCTCATCAGTCCAAAACCCATATTGCAGTGGTATGAGCAGAAGAAAATATGTTTTTTTATTCTTTAGCTGTGTGATTATGGATACATTTGAAAGTTTTTTTGTTTGTCTTTTAAAGGACAAATGCATGCTTTTAATCCATCTAATTGTTTGAACTTTAGTGAAAATGAAAACATTTAGTAAGCAGTTGCAAAAGTTGTTTTCCATCCTATTAGATTGCATTTTTTTAAATGATCAGTCAGTGTTTGGACTCTCAGTAGTGAATAAACCACACTGAACTGAGCTAAACTGAACTGAAACTCTGAAAATTCTCCTTGCACATACACACAAAGCATAATGGGTAATTTTGCGTTCTAAGAAAAGTCTATAGAACATACTTTTCTAACCGTTGAGTAGTAAATTCAAATTCAAATGCCGTACCTACCTACTGAGTAGTAGGCGATTTCGGACGCAGCCTAAATGTCATGAAGCACTGTCAAAGAAACAGGTAACTGTAAATTAATGTTGCCAAATCAGAAGCTTCAAAAAAGGATTATTATTGGTCCTGATTGGCTATCAACATTCACATGACATGAACAACAACATTCATTCACATGAAGCTTTTCAGTATCCTTCCAAATTTCCTCGATCCTCCGTCCTCTGTCCTATAACCTGGAAACCGTGTTATAAATCCTTCTCCCCCTTTAGATCTGCACCAATAATCAATAACTACAGTTGGAAAAATCAAACACACAATAATGTGAATATTAAGCATATTGTGGCTTATTGTAAATGTGGTTTGTTTTCCCAATCTTTTAATTTTGATGTAACACATTTCAGCACAATTAAAAAGCAGTTAAATACAGGGAATAAGTAAAAAAAAAAAAAAAAAAAAAAAGACAAACGTGGTTTTGTGGTGTTTGACACTATTACAATGTAAATGATTGGCTATATTTTTCAAGAATGTGAATGTCAAAATCAGTGACGTACAGTATTCATTTAATGATGACACTATTAAATTATGCTAATGGAAGTGAGGATATCTAATTTCACTTGATTTCTTCAGTTCCTCTTCACTTCACTTCAATTCCTCTGTCCTCGCATCTTTTTCTTGTATCCTTCCCTTGAATCCTGAAGGGTGGAGTTAAAATGCGAGGAAAGGAAGTAAGTAGAGGAAACAACGATGTACAAATAAGAATTGAAAAGCACTCACTCATTTGTTTGTTTGTTTGTTCGTTTGTTCATCCGTCCGTCCGTCCGTCCGTCCGTTTATTCCGTTTGCTTGTTCGTTCATTCATTCCTTTTTCCATAATCAGTAATGGGACAAATAAAGCGTGTTATTTGCAATAACATTGTGGCTTAAGTTGGACGAGGTTAACAAATGTATACACAATCATGGTACAACTTACGAAATTTTAATACATAAATACAATAAAGGATGAAAGATCAATATATGAATGAATAAAAAAGTATGTCAATTATAAAACAATAACAACAAAAATGCAACAGCCATTGCACAGCCACACATCTTGTAAACAATGTAGATTGTGGCGCACAATCTGATGTCCCACAAAGGAAATGATGGCGCAGAAAAGCCAAATTTAAACCATTTCCCTGATGACGTTTGACGATTGCCAAATCAGTGAAATAAATGACCAAACTATCAAATAATACCTGCCATGAGTATAACTGCATTCACCATCGGGAGGCGCTATAATCACTCTTGTAGGAGAATTTTGTTGTCAGCATCCAAAATAAATAAAGTTATCCAACATGTGCGCCCGATAGCTCCGCCCCTTCCACTACGTGAGCAAATCTGCGGCCGCTGAGTGAGTGAAGTGTCCATCATTCCACACTTCATTTTACCGGCAGAATGAGTGCATCATCCGGGTAATTAAAGTGCACTTATTATTTTTAATGTTTTCAATGTGAATGCACTACTTACACTATTTATACTACAAAATGGCGTAAAATAGTGCATAAGTATGTGATTTGGGACCCACCTCTAGATTTCACCACCTTTGCAACTACACAGACCTCTGAGTTTTTGAAAATCTTTACTCTAACAGGAAGTTTTGGTTTCAATGACTCTCGATACTGCGTTTGCGTGTGGATGGACAACAAACCATCTATAAAGCTATTGTTTTATATATGTGTTCATGTGGACAGGCCTACTCTTCAGGTCTACTCTTTGAGATCTTCTTCCTTTAGTAGAGCTTCAAATCCATTTCATCACACCTGGCTTTAATTTCCAACTGCACTCAAAGGGCTTGATTAGGCGCTTCAGGTGTGTTTGATTAGGGTTGAGCTGATCTCTGCAGGAAACAGGACTGAGCTCCTCTGCTCTAATGCTGCCTTCAGTGGATGTCAGAATGATCATATTTATGAGACGAGCATGCATGAATGTCACAGCACTGTTGTAATTACCGGTAGGAGACTCTGGATTTACTTTGAATCTGGCTTTTGGAGTTGAGGACATGTCAGTTAAAGAAACACTCTGAAAGCAAATTGCTACCAGCCATTATTATTATGTGCGTTTGATAACATTGAAGGCACAATTAATTTGCATGCATTTTGTGAAGATAATAGCTGTAAAGCTTGCCAGTAAATATTACTCATTTGGACAGTTTAAGAGGCAACATAAACTGGCTAAATAATGTGGGAAAACGATGTGATATAAAAACTAAAATCCCCTGTCACTCATTGTGTATCGCTGTTGTTATGACTGGTTAGAAGATAAACTCTTTTATCGTTTATGGCATTGTGTGTTATGTTGTGCCTGGTTAGAACATGGTGTAAGGTTATGCTAATTAGTACTTGCAATTTGCTTTATGCAGATGAATTTTGTTATTTGTTAGATACCATCAAAAACTCATCCACTGTTTCAACAGAAAAAATAAATAAATTACACATATTTGTTATTTACTAAGTTTGCAGCATGATAACATGTAAACTAAGAGTGTATTCATTATTTAATTTTGTTTAAAAAATGTTTTTGTTTTTTTCAGGAGAGGCAGTTGAGTACACTGAAATATTTAGTTTTGTGGATGTTTTTGCATTTATTTACACTGTCAAATTGCTCTGCACAATTTACCTATTTTTTATTGACATTTGCAGTGATTCAAAATTATATTTTATCTGGGTTGGTCAGTTCTGTTTTTTTTACACAATTGTTTCTATAGGCTCTATTTTAATGATCTAGGCGCAAAGTCTAAAGTGCATAGCGCAAAAGCATTAAGGGTGTGTGCGAATCCACTTTTGCTATTTTAAGGACAGAAAAAGTTTGTGCCCCAGCGCATGGTCTAACAGGATTGTGCTTATTCTCTTGATGAGTTATGAGTGTGTTTTGAGCATAACGTGCATTAAACAAATCAGAGTGTCATCCCCCATTCCCTTTCAGAGTCAGTTGCGTGGCGCCATGGCGCATTTGCTATTTACATGGTGGACTATGTAAGTGGAAAAACTGAATGCTTCTCTAGCGAGATAACAGTTAAATAGACCATCTGCAGCGCGAGGATAAAGAATGAGCCTCCTCCATTTGGCCTCTTTACTTTCTCTTTATTTTACTTTTACTCTTTACTTTACTCCTTTACTTTCGTTGATAAGGAAACAGTGTTGTACGCACTCTGCTGAAGACATCCATTGGCCTACAGATTGTTTAAGCGCAAAGATTTGTTTCAAAGCTGTTTCTACATTCAGTTCTAATTTCCAGCAAACCAATAAATGGACAATAATAATGAAGTGTGGTAAAAAATCTGAGTTATATCCAAACACACGTCCTACTCTTATGCTCTATATGGTGATGCATACGTCTCCAAAACCCGACAGGTAGACAAATCTAAACTTGTTTTTAATAAAACAAAACATAAATATGCATATAATAAATAATACTAATAATAATAATAGCATCATACAAATGCAAATTATCTTAATTAAACTGAAAAAAGCCCCCCGAGATGAAGAGGTTATGGTTTTTATATTTATGTAGAAAATTAAAAAAAATGTAATCCTTTGATTTTTTTTATTTATTTATTTTTTTTTTCATATGTAAAGATATTTGTGTATTGCTATACATCCTGTGTGTCTTAAGCAATGTGTAAGTATTTGGACCAGCTTAGGCACATTACCAACGCGCTCTGTGCTGGATTTAGAGCAGCTTTAAGTTGATCAATGGCATGGTCTATTTCAGTTCATCAAAATAGCAACGCGTCAACAATGCACCTTAACACACCTCCTTTTTAGACCGGAACACCCATGAGTTCACAAAGTGGCTCAAATAGATTTGCTATTTAAATAATGTGGTGCTTGTACATTTACAGTCTTACTGGCAACCAAAGTTACCAGTAAGTTACTGTAAATTTTACTGTTTTTGTTTTTTGTTTTTACAGTGTATGGTATCACCATTAACTATAACTACATTACCTGCCTACTATTAAGATATTGACTGTTTAAAAGTGCATGTAAATCTTATCATTTATAATCATACTGTACGTAGTGCCTAAACTATAGTACTACCTTAACTAATAATACGCAGCAAATTAAGAGTTTGAGATAAAAAAACATAGGTAATGTTTTATAAATATTCAAAATTGTACCTTATATTAAAGTGACTATAATTTTTTAATGCAAAATACGGTATTATATGAGTTAATTAGTCGAAGCAGGTTGTAATTTGAAATTCTAAATAAATAGAAAATAAATCAGCAGCTATGAGGAAATGTATAATAATAAATAGACTTGCAGACCATTTTCAAATGTTCAAGAAATATTCATTAAGACTTGACAAACAAGTCCCATGCACTTGATTGAGTTGCTGATGTTGTATTGTTTTAACTTACAACATAAATTGATCATGCGGTTGACCGAACAGTAGAAATAAGTATGAAATGCATGCAGTTGCACCACAATCACACTCTTATTATGACCTGTAATCTAAACATCTAGAATAAGTACCTTCCAGGAGGATTTAAAGACCGTATGAATTCCCATCAGCATAGAATCCATCCTAAATTGCATGTGAGATTAGGATTAGCCTGTCTCAGACCACAGTGCATTGACAATAGTATGTCAAAGGTGCTAAGATGGTATATTGCTTCCTGTGGATTATTAAAATGGGCATCTGTGCATGCGTTGGATTGATTTTATCTCTATTTTTTTTCCAATCTGTTATATAAACAAATTCCTTTGGAATGCTCATCTGATGCAATACCCAGGCATAGCAGTCGTCATACATGTACTTTTGTTTGTATTTATATAGAACACACTATATAGAAGATTGCCGAAATTGCATGTTTGGCCTCACCACGCTCTCCAATATGAATCCAAAGCACTTTTTGTGAGTCACTCACTGTGCATAATCACGTCTATGCTAAATGCCTTAAACATAGACGTCCTTCATATTTAAAGGTATATATTTTACATTTCATGCCCACTTGCCAATTTTACAGACAGACAAACACTTATGTACTGTATAGTCAGTACACATTATGTCATCCAATGCACTTTAAGTAGCGAGGTATGAAAGATTCTTTTTTTCTTCTTCTTCTTCTTCTTCTTCTTCTTCAGAGATCTGCATTATGAAAGACTCAAGATATTTGCTGTCACAGTCATATTGAGGCAGTTTTTGTGTAAACATTCAGAGGTTGAAAATACAGTAGCGATGTCAGGTTTGCTAGCTTCATGTTCTTTGCTGAATGTATAAAGTGTCGCACAAGCTCTTTTCCTTCTCAATGACTACGTTTACATGGGCATCAGTAATCGAATTATTTGCTTTAATCTAATTAAGAGAATAATAAGACTAAGGTGTTTACATGACTTGCTTTTTGAGTGTTACTTTCGTGATCGCGTTTTACATGTTATAGCACATAATTCGATTAACAGCACTGCGTCACCGCGCTATGCGCATTTCCTCTGGCGTTTCATGTATTTCGGGTGTTTCATTTTTGATTTGTCGACTTTAACTGCAGTCTGGCACTTTAACTTTCATTCACAAACATGTCATGCAAGCCCACCGTGACAAACGAGATATTGGATGCAACTATGAACTGCTGGAAGAGTTGTTTTAATGTAAGTTCATACCGCATGCTGAATGGAAGAAAAAAAAACTCCGCATTTCACGATGCAGTTGTCTGTGGTCTGCACTGACTTGGTAGGTGCAAAGTGTCAATCAGCCGTGCGTGTGTGTGTGTGTGTCTGGGTGTCTGGGTGTGTGTGTGGACTACCCTGTTACAAAAAGCGGCTTAAAGTCCTACATGAGGATAATAGTTCGATTAAGGTGTTTACATGTCTGTACTGCACTTTAATAATGCGACTAAAATCGGCATACTCCACATGTCTTAATTCGATTTCTCTTTAGTTCGATTATGACCTTAATCTGATTAAATTAATCAAAAATCGCTGTTTACATGGTAGACTCTTAATCAGAGTATTGTCTTAATCGCATTAAAATCGAATTATTGGTGTCCATGTAAACGTAGTCAGTGTCTTACAGCAGATGCTGGATATGTGTATATGTCAATGATTTAATGAGAGAGAGAGACCTTTGGGACTTGACTTTGCTTTTTATAACCTCTCAAACTTGTTAATACTTTGATTACTGTATGTAGTGGCTGTGAATCACACATGTCTACATCTTTGAAGCATACCTGTTTTATTGATGAGAGCATCATAATTAAATGTGAAGCTGATAATTGCATTCCGGAGAGCAATTAAGGTGATGATTTAAAAAAAGCCCTAAAATAGGTGACTTAATTTTGGTTTTCTATCTTAAGACAGTCCAAGTCTTGTTTCTTTCCTCTCTGGGGTGAATTGACTAAAAGCATACACCACATTGCATGTGGTATTTCAAAGCTAATTAATAACTACCCACAATCCAGTCTAGAAAGTAATGCTGATATTTATGTGGCTATTTTGCATTGTTAGTCCATTTTCCTTGGCTGTTCAGTGGAATTATGGTCAGATAATTGTGATTCTAATTAGTTTATTCTGTTCAAGTTGAGTGGATTGTGAGATATAGTTGTTTTTCCTATACAGTTGTTTTGTGCATTGCACTTTTTGGCAAATGTATCAGGTCATTTGAATTTTCTCTGCACAGAAATAGTACAAGTCATATGCTATTCCAAATATAGGGATTGTAATAGATGTAGTACAGAACTTGTGGCTTTTTCTAGCTGACAGTGCTCTCAGCTGATCTGACCGCATGAGAGGTCAGTATCAAGGACATGCATGTATCAACTGTATGAATATACTGAAGCTGTCAGTATCAGTGACTCATGTAAGCATTGTTCTTTTAAAAAGTGAAGTTAAATAAAAAGTTAGAAGTTTTTTTCTTTCCCTATCTGCAGATATACAGTACTCAGGATATATTAGTACACCCCTCACAAATCTATCTTTTAAATTAATATTTTTTAATAGCAAGTTATGCAATATTATATTTGTAAATATACATTAGATTAGTCAGTACTGAAGTCAAATCTGGAGCTTATCTAACAAAATAACTTATGATAAAGGTCCAAAAACTAGTACACCCAAATTTATATGTTATAGAAAAATATTAAATACAAATTTTAAAAAAGAGGAAGAATCAAGAGAAGCAAAAAAGGAAAATTTTTGTTGTAATTTTTTTTGCAATATTTTGCTTGAATTTAATTTTTATCTTTCAATTTCTAAATATGTTTAATGACTAAAATATTATTTTAATAAATATATCTGTTTAATAAATCTGTTTTGTTTAAATGCACCAAAATACATTATTTATATATTCTATACATATATATTCACTGAGAAATAAATACAAATATTCATTTTCAAAATGGGGTGTACCAAATTATGCTGAGCACTGTGTGTGTGTGTGTGTATGTATATATGTATACAGTTGCAATCAGAATTATTCAACCCCCTTTGATTTTTTTTTTTTTTTTTTTTTCTTTTTTAAATATTTCCCAAATGATGTTTAACAGAACAAGGGAATTTTCACAGTATGTCTGATAAGATTTTTTCTTCTGGAGAAAGTCTTTATTTTATTTCGGCTAGAATAAAAGCGGTTTTTAATTTTTTAAAACCCATTTTAAGGTCAAAATTATTAGCCCCTTTAAGCTATATTTTTTTTCAATAGTCTACAGAACAAACCATCATTATACAATAACTTGCCTAGTTAACCTAATTAACCTAGTTAAGCCTTTAAATGTCACTTTAAGCTGTATAGAAGTGTATTAAAAATATCTAGTAAAATATTATTTACTGTAGTACTGTAAGATAAAATATTTAAAGATATTAAAAAAATATTAAAGATAAAGATATTTACTGTAAGATAAAATAAATCAGTTATTAGAGATGAGTTATTAAAACTATTATGTTTAGAAATGTGTTGAAATTATTTTATCTCCATTAAACAGAAATTGGGGAAAAAAATAAACAGGGGGGCTAATAAATCTGATTTCAACTATCTATCTATCTATCTATCTATCTATCTATCTATCTATCTATCTATCTATCTATCTATCTATCTATCTATCTATCTATCTATCTATCTATCTATCTATCTATCTATCTATCTATCTATCTATCTATCTATCTATCTATCTATCTATCTATCTATCTATCTATCTATCTATCTATCTATCTATCTATCTATCTATCTATCTATCTATCTATCTATCTATCTATCTATCTATCTATCTATCTATCTATCTATCTATCTATCTTTATCTTGTGTCATTTTGCTTCAGAAGTAAATGCTTCTTGATTTAAGAATGCTAGATATTTGGATAACACTTTACTTGAATAGGTGTTCGTAAGACTGCCACGACACCTTTATAATTATGAGATGTATTTCACATGTCATGCATAGAAAGAAGATTTTAATGCATGCTGACATGCCAACTGTTATTAAGTGTCATTCAATCCGTTTTGTCATTTTTAATGTATAGATGACATTTTAGAGATGTCTTTGTTATGACAACTTTATTTATTCATTTTCCTTTGGCTTAGTCCCTTATTTATCAGGGGTCGCCACAGCAGAATGAACCGCCAACTTATTCAGCATATTTTTTACACAGCGGATGCACTTCCAGCCACAACCCAATACAACCATACACTCTAGCATTTACATTCATATAGTATGGCAAATTTAGTTAATCCAATTCACCTATAGCACATGTCTTTGGACTGTGTAGGAAACCAGAGCACCCAGAGGAAACTCAAACACGGGGAGAACATGCAAACTCCACACAAAAATGCTAACTGGCCCAGCCGGGACTCAAACCAGTGATATTCTTGCTGTGAGACAACAGTGCTAACCATTAAACTCACCTTGCCGCATAGAACAATTTGTTCAGTGGAACAAATTTAATTTTGTAATTAAAATGTGTTATTAAAAGTGTCAATACTACTGTCAAATAATTTAATAAGCGTCATTAATATTAAAAAAGTTTTAATGACACATTAAAATTGTACCACTGTAGTTTAGGTCCATAAAAATATTAATGATGCTGTTATAAGTATCAGTGTTTATGGCCTCATGACAATCATGTTTAAGACCGAAATATGCCTGGGTAATGTCAGGATAGACAAAAACAGGTTATGATGTATTTGTCTGTCAAGTTGTCATATAACAAAGACATCTCAAACATCACTTTTGAAATTTAAAATGACATAACTGAGCCAATGACATGCCATGACCTTAAGAACACCGCTTCATGTAAAGTGTTAAAAAAACTTGTTCTGAAAACTTTTAATGTGTGTATGTGAGAGTTATTAATGTTTAGTTTTATTTTGTTGTCATTTTTGTGGATGTCATGTTTTTCCATAAGCTTGTACAGTACACACAGTAAGCCCTCATGTTGTCCTGTCATGTATTGTTAAGTGTAACCACTGCTTTTTTCATGTCAAGTCTTAAGCCTGTTCATGTTTGCTTACTGTATGTTCATGTCATAGTTCTGATGATTTGTATTATTTAACTCAATAAACTGCATTAGCTTTCACTTCAGTTCAACTAAAGAGAAGCAACTTTACAAAACCTCGATGATTTTTACCCCCAGGATTTTTTTGTTGAATAGAAAATTCAAAAGAGTAGAATTTAATTTAAATAGGAATCTTAAATTTTGATTTGTAACTTAAATGTCTTTACTGTGTGAGTGTTTTTAAATTAATTCAACGTGTCCTTGTTGAATTAAAGTATTAATTTATTTCAAGAAATTCATCAACCATCCAAATAAGCCATTTCACTAGAATGAACTAGAATTTCCTCCTTTACACGAGGGTGTTTGATTGTTCCTTAATTCAAACTATAAAGTTAGATGTGCTGTATAATGGCCACATTCAAAAACAATGCAGCTACATTTGACTGTCAGTTCAGTTCTTTTAGTGCTTAATTATATAATTTACAACAGTGACATCCACATTCAACAACTAAATAAAGTCCCAAAAAATGCAAGAAGTGACAACAACAGTTATACAAATTATATGCAGTGTGTAAAGAACTGACTGTTTATGAATTGTTGATGACACATTAAAATGCATATCAGATTTATATCTCTCTTGTCTATGCTGTATGGTGCAGACAATTTGATTGAGGTATGTCTTGACTGAGTAGTGTTGCCAGATCTTACTAGAACATCAAAGAAACAATTTCTTATTTATCATAAAAAAAAATGTTTATTTCAAAACTAAATAAGCCACATAATCAGTTATTGTGACCTGGGCATGCTTGCTTTATTAACTCCATAAACTGAATTGCTTATAAAGTGATGCCTATAAGTGGATAATTATGTAATTCAGTTACAACATAAATATATATGTAATCCAATACAGTTTATGAGGGAAAAAGTGTGTTATAAAATTACAGCTACTAATGAAAATGTTAACAATCGCAAAGGAGGCTCCATCTGAATCATTTCCGTAAAAGAAAATTGATATTTGGAAAATGATTAATTTGCGGTTTTGTCTACCATTCAAAGTCTATAAAGCTACTCTTATAGGTACTGACAATTTACAGTAATGTACTTCTCCCCCCAAGGCTTTGTTAGATTGGAAACCAGGGAATCTAAGCAATTAAATGAGATATATTTGATATAATTTAATAACTGTTTCCAAAGCAGCCTCAAGAACAAACGAAAACACAGCATGACAGATCTGTTTACAATTAAAATCACTAACCATAATTGGCGTTTGGTCACTGTTATGTTACTTTGGTCAAAATAGTGGATAGCAAAAGTGCCAGAATATTGCACTGCGGTATAGGTGAGTTGGGTAGGCTAAATTGTCAGTAGTGTATGTGTGTGAATGAGGGTGTATAGATGTTTCCCAGTGATGGGTTGCAGCTGGAAGGGCATCCACTGCGTAAAACATATGCTGGATTAGTTGGCGGTTCATTCCACTGTGATGACCCCAGATTAATAAAGGGACTAAGCTGAAATAAAAATGAATGACTGAATGAATAATTTGTGACCCTTGACCACAAAAGAAGTCATAAGGGTCGATTGTTGGAAACAAGAGAGATGATATACCACCTGAAAGCCAAATGAATAAGTTTTCATTGATGTATTTTTTGTTAGAAGACGACAATATTTGGCCAAGATACAAATATTTCATAATTTGTATTCTGAGGGTGCAGAAAAATTAAAATATTGAGAAAATACCTCCAATCTAAGTTCTTCAAATTAAGTCAGTGGCAATGCGTATTAGCAATATATACATAACATGAACAATGGCTGTATATCAGCACTGGTGGGAGGTATGCCTTAGTGTCTCTACGAGTGTGATATTGCATTTATACAACAGTTTGACGGCATAATTGTGTATATAAAATAGAAAATCAAACACCGAAAGTGTCAAAAATTCTTTTGTATAAGGAACTACTTTCTTCCGCCGTTCATTCACATCTGCAGCTGACGTCAGAACAGCAGAAACCGTTGCTACTTCACAAACGTCACTTTAGAGCTAGTATTTGAATGATTTTCTAGCGTAATGTCTAAAGTGATGACAAAACAGGTGATTTTGCTCACATTTTAAGATTATAAAGCCTACCCAGATAGCAAAATACACTCGGGCCAGTTCCGGCTAGATTCTCGCCTGCCGGAGACTTACCCCTCGGCCCGACTCCGGCTGCCGTACTCGGGCCGGATGCCTATGGACTCACTGCCCGATTCCGGCCCGAATCAATCGGGCCAGATGCGGCGGCCGTAGGCGAGCCGACGCTGCCGCATCCGAGCCGGAATCGGCCCGTGAGTAATGTGCACTGCGGGCCGGAGCTGGCGCGACTAAGTCTTCATATACCTTGATATAAAACCTTTGGTATTACATTAGTACTTGATACATAATACATGGTATTACAACCATTTGAGTTGATATAACAGCAAACACAGGCTATGTAAACACAAAGTGTAGGCACTGCGTTTAACCTTTAAATAAAATGCAAACAGCATACATATCCTATAACGCAAATAACCAAACAAAGGACAAAATAAATAAATGATAAACGTTTATTGATTGCAAGAAACAAATAATACTCAAATTTAATAGTTTTGTAGTGCACAAGAAAAACAACAATAAAACTGCACAATACACAGGAAGATTTATAGAAAAAAAAAATTATCTGAAATTGCACACATACACAAAAGTTTTCAAAACAAACCTTTTTTCCCAACAGATTTGAATTAAAAAAAAAAATGTACAAGACATCTTAAAACAGGTAATTTTTATATAAACTTGAATATAGAAACCAATTTAAGATATAACAAGAAACATCTTACAAATACCCATGACAATACGTAAAATATACAAGTCAAAGTTGTAAAAAGAACTGCCAAATTCTGAAGAAACGTCTCGAAACATTATTAAACATTGAAATAATAACAATAAAACAAAAAAATATATGAATATAAAACTGCAGATGTATAAAGACCTAAACTTAATTTTTAAATAAACTTGAAAGAATAATTTGAATAAATTGCACAAACAGCAAAACATGAGATGTGTGTGTGTGTGTGTGTGTGTGTGTGTGTGTGTGTGTGTGTGTGTGTGTGTGTGTGTATATCTTGTGCAATTTTATATTTAAAATTTTTTCTTTATTATTATTACAGTTATTGAAAATGTTTCAAGATGTTTCTTCAGAATTTGGCATATTGTCATTTATTTATATATATATATATATATATATATATATATATATATATATATATATATATATATATATATATATATATATATATATATATATATATATAAATATAAAAAATAGTGATTTAGATATTTGACACATTAGCTTTCTCTCTTTCCTTCCTTCCTCCGTGCCTGTCAGGAGCAAGTTGTAGCCACCTTGTAATGCATTTTTCCACCTCTTCATCAGTGGCATGGTATGGACATTTGTCCTCACTGCATCTGTGATCAAAAGATACACAGATAATTAGTAGTGAACAAGTACAAATGTTAAAGAAAAAAAGAAACATGCTTGCTCTCACATAAGTACAACCTAAATGGGACCATATATAGATTTCTTTTTGATCCTCTGGTTAATAATTCAAAAAAATACACAGATGGATCAGCCCCTAATTGTATTGAAATGTATATTTAAAACCAACTTACTGACTACGACAGTCCCAAGGGGGAGTGCACGAAAGGTCACTTTTTGTTTTGCCCTGCTCCAGTTAATTTGTTTGGCCAAGGAGTTAGCCAAAAGCTTTCCCAGGATACGCCAAACTGCTTCCTTGGTGGAAAACACCAATAATTCCTAAGTAGGCTACCTACGAAGCAAAAAATCAAATAAATAAATAAACTTAAAACACTTTGAAATACACAAGAGCTTGAACTTACCATTTTCTTCATTTGTTCGGGCTGGTCCTTTAGTTGATTTTCAAGCTTTTCCAAATCAAACTGGACAAAGGAAGGTCAAATGTGCTTACATCTGGAATTTCATCATGTCTGTTTTGGTTTTGCAGATTTTTGAGAATCAGGACCAGTTGCTGCTTTATGTCGTCTTGTGATTTTAACACTTCAGACAGTGGTGCTAAAAAAAGAAAAATAACAAATTAGTATAAATCAACCTATAGCTTATACAACTTGTGTAAATACAACAGAGGGTTAGATACTGCTGATATTCTCTAGTTGATCTTTACTTTCTAGCTGCATAAAGCCTTTACAAATGTAGTGATGTCTTTAATTCTTACAAAGACATGAGTACCAATAAGTTCTGTCTTGATCTCCAACTGCACTGGAACAAGGACTGTAAATGTTCATAGGCGCACTGGAATGTACAGTATCTGTGCATCTTGATGGTGTCCTTAAGGATTTTTCCATAGTCATTGGTGGTGATGGTAGTTGCGGTGCTGCATCGAATTCTGAAATATTCATATCTGCTTTTTTCCAGCCTCTTTGTTCCAAATATCTTTTTTTCATCACTGTCACTATAGTTCTGTCTTTTATGTCCCATGATCAGATACATTTACAAAACAAAACATTATTTTAGTATAGTGCCAGGACAAAAATTGCAGGTTGCAATAGATCAATGAAATAATGTTGACAGTATGGGTTTAAAATAATTGCAAACAAACCTGTTCTTTCTTTTGGTGTATGACGGGCAATCATCGTCCTCATCTGTTTGCAAGTCAGACATCACAGTTGCCTGTGGAAGGGAGTCGAGCTTCCTCATATGTGTCTATAATAAAACATCACATTGTTGTTAACCTCCCCCCAAAAAAAGTTCAAATCCTGAAATACTATCAAAGTTAATTAATGGCTATAATACCTGTAGTGTAAATGAAGGTTGCACAAGATTTATTCGGGGATTCATGCAGTGTGACAGCCTTATGATTCTTAGACACAGATTTGTAAGATGGTTAAGCACATCTATCATTCTGTACCCATGAAGATGGCACAAATTCCATTTCAGATTACTCGAACCCCACAATATGGAACTCATTAACTGAGCCTTCAGATGTCACCATATCATAATCATCTTGGCTATCAAAGTCTTTATCTTTAGGGGCCTCATTTTTACTATATAAGACTTTTAGATAGTGAGAAGTGTCATCACTACAATGAGTTTGCAAAGGCTTCAAAATCTGAGCAACACTGGCCCTTGCCCTATTCAAATACTATAATTCACAGAGTAAAACTCATAATTTTCAGCCATGACTTACATATACTGGCCTCTTCTGTGCCGAGCTTGTTTGATCATGCTCAAGGATCTTGTTGTGGACTGTTAAACAAACAAACATACAAAAGTGTATAAAAAATGTTTATCTTCACTAGAATCATTATAAACATTAATAATGACTATTCAGAAAAAGCCTGAAACAAACATTATACCCTTGAGTAGGGCTGGGCGATATGGCAAAAAAAAAAAATCTCGATTTTTTTCATAAAGTTTGACCGATTCACGATTTCGATTTCGATTTTTTTATTTATTTTTTTATTATTTTTTTTTTTTTTTACTGTGTAACTACCTTACCAGCTTACCTTGTTCATTTAAATTTAAATAAATGCTGAAACTAGTTTTTTTCATGCTCACTTGTAAAAGAAAAGCAATAGTGTGACTAAACGCGGTTATGGCACTCTCTCATATAGGGATGCTAAACATAGCTACAATAGAAGTCACAGCAGGTCATATGTTGTGCAGCTTTGGGCAAATTTTATTTGGAGAGAAAATGACCAAAATGTAACGTGAAGATTAAAATGGATTGGAGGGGAAATAAATATTCAAATCTCTGTACATAACAGAAAAATAAACAATGATAATGCAATAATAGTTTATCTGTATTAGTGGCAAGGCAGAAATATATATTTAGACAGGCCTTGTCAAAGTGAGCGGACACTTTCACTAATAAAAAATATAGCACTTAAATTATTTCATAACAATCAATAAAATAACAGCGGTTTTATATCAAAAAATGGTAATGATATAAAATATACTACATTTTGATGGTAAAATATAACCATTTAAACGATTTTGTATTTAAATATTAAATAACGAATGCATCAAGTTAAATATAAAAAACGAATGAAACAACACATAGCATATCAGGATATAAAGGACTATATTTAGCAGAATGCTGCTCATTTATCTTTGTAATTTTATAGTTTTATTTTTGTTATTTTAATTATTTTTTGTCTTCATAAATAACTAACGAGCTATAGACAAATATCTGCTTGACGTTTTAGAAAATATTTGTGCGTAGCTCCACCACCCAGTGTATATTAAAGTTTACCGTGAACAAAAAAAAACCCCACAGAAACCTGTTACATATCTATATACATTTAAAGGTCTATCTTATATTTAACTGAATCGTATAATGGCCTATAGCTGAAATGTTGGAAATTGCTTTATTTTTATAAAACATTTGTCGATACGTATTGATATTTTTTGGAGTAAAAACAATACAGACATTTAAGAATCCATATTTATTTTATTCATTCATTCATTTTACTTGTTTATTGGTGCACATATGGGTTATGATTTAATTCATACAGTACCTTGACAGCTACTGTGCCACTCCGTAATTCAAGCAAAAGTCCAAATTAAAGAAAGATTTGACTTTCTGCGGTGACCGACATTTACAACACGCCGTTCAGGTGGTGCGCGGGTCCCCGTCTCGCAGCTCGCGCGGGAGACACAGACGGCTGCGGGACGCGAACAACAGCACGACGCGCATGGAAACATTCGCGAAGCTGGCAGGCTGACTGCGGAGCTCTTGTTGCTCTAGCGGGAAAATGTCCCGGTGTTCCCAAAGGCCGGTCCGCCCTGGCGCGCTTCCGCTACCGGCTGTGGCAGCACATCAACAGAGCCGCGACGTCAACACACAGAATCAGCACAATTCAGCACGGTTGTCTAACAGTTTAGAACGGTTTGGCACAATAGTGGAAAAGCGGCTTTAATATTTTTATTAAAAAACCGCGATTCCTCGATTTTGTAAAAAATAAAATCGTCTTAAAACGTAAATTCGAATTAATCGAAAAAATCGGAAAAACCGCCCAGCCCTACCCTTGAGCATAAGCCCAAAATTGTTATTTAAAGTAGAATAAGTCACAATCAGTCGAATTTCTTTAAAATAAGAAACCTTTTGGATCAGATAGTTGTAAGTTACTAAAAACACTGTTAGCCTACCATTGTGGAAAATGTTTGATGATGATAGCCAATAACAAAACCCATTTCAGCTGTTTGTGAAGCTATTAGTATCGAGCTTAGATCACTTTCGAGATCCACTGCATTAACAAGTTAAACAATAATATTTTATAGATCCAAAACGATTAATTTTTATTTACACATAATCACTCAGAATTATTTCTGTTGGGTAAGTACACAACTGTAAAATCATTTTTTCAACACCCATGGTAAAAGCACGTTTTGCCATGGTAGTGTTAACGGATTCGTCTACAGAAACTTTCTTTAACGTAACGTTAAGATACACACCAATTCGTTTCAGTCATGTTTCTTTAAAATAATTAAAATAGTTTTCAGTTACTAAACACTGTTACAATCTAACATTGTGTAAAAGGAACAGGAACTTGCAGACGTGTTTGTAACGTTAGCATACACATCAATTAGCTTCAGTCGTGTTTCTTTAAAACTAGTTGCATTTTGTATCAAATTGTTTTAAATTACTAAACACTGTTACAACCTAACACTGTGAAAAAAATGTTTTGAACACTAAATTCGCATAGTATACAGTATAAAAGCAGTAAAAACCTTACCTTTCTGACCGGAAAAAACGAGTTCCAAAACTTCTTCTTGTAATCTTTAAGGCGGTTGCCAACCAGCTTTTTGGAGCATTACCGCCACCATCAGGACAAAAGTTAAACAAGCCGAGTCCTTGCCAGAAGCGGCCCGGACTCTACAGACAGACTCGGGCCAGATATGGTTAACAGGAATCGGGCCAGGGCTTTACAGCCGCATCACAAACACATGTGCGAGAGCGAGCTGCGGGCCATACTCGGCCCAGATAACACTCGCCGATGCCGAGTCGGAGCCGGAGGCGCCGAAGGGTAGCCGAGCTCGGGCCGATTACTACCTGCTATCTGGGTAGCGGCATGAAATGCCATCAGTAGAGAGACATTTCCCAGTATTTCACTGTTGGAATCAGGATATCACAATTATTAAGTCAAAGCAAACACTACCAGATTAATATGGTATAAATGCAGCACTACAACATACAAAAGAAAGATATCGACTTGGAATGTCACAATGAGTTTTTCTTCTCTGAGGGCTTATCCGGCCTCTGTCGCCATCTTGTGGCGGAACGTCAACTGTCTTTGCACAGCTCAGTATGACAGTCTGGCCACCGACGCGCTGTATCTCCGAAATTATAAGTATTTAAAATAGGCACTATCCTTATAAATAAATTGCATAGTTGCAATCTAAACGACTACATTCTCGCCTAAAAAGCCTCAAAAGTACATTATGTTGTCCAACAGCAGCAATATTTGTCAAACTGTAGTGAGTTTATTGATCTGCTGTCACTCTAAGTGGGCGGAGTAATACACAAGAGTGAAGAGGCTGTATGAGTGCTGTTATTGCAGAATTTCGCACGACTATCAGCCAGTCAGATTTGAGAACCAGACAGTTTTTTTTATACTGTAAGAAATTTACAAAATGTTTTCATGACCTCTACATAATGTCCTTGATGATGGCATAAAATAAAAATAGATTGTTTTGATTCATACAATGTCTTTTTGGCTTTTCCCACAAATATGTTCATGCAATAAAAGACTGGTTTTGTGGTCCAGGGTTACAAATAGGAAATTCATTTATGTATACATGTGCATTTTTTACAGTAACAAATAATAGCTGGACATTGAAAAAGATTATGAACTAAAGTGAGGTCATGCTACTGGAAAATTAGAACCATGGCTCGTGTGCGTATTTGTGTGTGTGTGTGTGGTCTAGAATTCATCCCCATGTGTGTTGCAGGCTGGTCCTTTATGCGACACCAGGAGATGTAAATTTGGCTGGGCGCATGGCTGGCAGGAGGAGATGAAAGTGAAAGGGTGGATGGAGAGATGCAAGAGAGAGAGGCAGTTCAGTGCCTGTGGGCATGATGAAACATGGATGGTCTGAGGCAGAGGGAGGGATTTAAGGGTCGTCAGGCAGGGCCAGGAAAGATAGTCCGGGTCCAGCTGAAGAGCACAGCTCTGGAGGGAGATTGATGGAAAAGCCTTCTGTCGTCCATTTCATCCCTTGTTTTTTTTCTCATCGTCTCATCAAACAACCCCAAAGGGCATCGGCGTTGAGCTTCAGCTGTGTGAAGGTCAGGCATATACCAAGGGTCTGGTACATCTGTGCTGGAGATGCTTGCTCATACGTGCACCCACACACACACACACACACACACACACACACACACACACACACACACACACACACACACACACACACACACACACACACACAACCATATAGAGGTGTGCGTTCACTAGTCCTGCAACCTAAAGCAGTGCAGATGAAATCCGCCTGTCAAAACAAAGCTGTCCAGCATCATTCTCTCTAAGGTCATTCTTCTGTGCGTGTGCGCTTCCTCTCTAAATCCAGATTCCCTGACATCAAATTCCATATCAATGATGCATTGTTAATAATTTATCTGATCTGGGCCGATCTTCCCTGTACGCGCAGTATGCAAAGTTACTAACCACCAGGGGGCCCCTTTGATCTCAAAGACAACGTAATGACTGTGCAAGAGATTTAAAGAGTTTTTAATTTAGTTGTTGATTATGGCTTCCAACAATCTTGAAAATCCTGTCTTCTATGTGTCATTGCTCTTCTTATGTAATCTCCAAATCATTTAAACCATGTAACATTACATGCTGGATGCTAAAAAAGATACACTGTTCCCCATGTGGCTGCTGAGCATGCAATGCAAGGAATAAAACATGGGCCTATATTGGTTACTTGGGCTTTGAGTTTGTGCTTAAAGGGACAAGTACATGGGGAAAAAAAAAATCTAACTAATGCTGTTAGTTTTGTCTTAAAGTTGTTAGATCTGTGTTTTTAGCATGAACCTGGGATTTGTTATTACAGTATGTTGATGCATTTCAAACTGAAACTGAATATTGAGTATAGGGAGGGGCTTTCTTTTGTGCATCATTCACTTATTACAAACTAACAGTAAAAGAGGTTTGGTTAAGAATATTGCTCCAAAACATGGAGGCAAATTGTCAGATTTGTATTGAAGATTAGCAGAACAACATATTTTTTTATTAGATTAACTTGCACTGAATAATTGTTCACCTTAAGAATAACAATGTGAGCAAGCAAAATAAACATTGTATGTTTTAATTTCATGCAGACATTAAAGTGACCCTGTTATCATACAACAAAAGAGAGAGTCACAAGAAAAGCTCAAATTATTCAATTATCTTCACTAAATTATAGTCATTTTAACCCCTTAAGGCCTGAATTATGTTCCAAGTTTCTGAAAAATTTAAAAGTATGTTTTCACAGTTCTTGAGGCTCCTATAAATGAGACCAAATTATAATAATAAAAAAATTCAACACCCTTTAAGTATATATTTATTGTCCATTTCAATGGACATCAGGTCAGAACAGTTGTTCTTCTCGAACATTATACCAAAATAAAAAAAAAGAAATCCAAAAACATACATGATCGCTGATTTAATCTTGAAATTTGTTTTCAAATTCACAAACATTAACACTGTAACATTTTTTAGTTTTGAGATTTTTGTTGTATGTACAGTATTGCATATCTTGTTTATAACAAACTTTATCTTCATCTTCCTCATCACTCCACATAATGTCCACATCTGAGATATTTCTATCTGCTATATGCTCATATATAACTTTAAGATCTGTATATTTTATGAAATAGTTTCATAAATGAATTAGTACATCAATGTAGTCTTTTCATATAAAAAAAGTTCAGCATTACTGGAGATTAAATTTCAGTAACAGATTTTGAACCCACTGTACATCCTAATGGGCAGACATATTTAAAAAATCCTGATCTAAAGCTTGCTAAAGCTTGTTACAAATGATTTTAAACTTTAATAAGTGCAATCCCTCTTTCTTAAACATATCAATAAATCTGAATGAAAGCATTGTAAATGTGGCTTACATTTGTGTCTGGAGTGAAGTGATGCCCTCAGCGTAGTGGACTTTTTTCAAATTACAACATGCCTTCCTGCCATTTGATTGGATGACAATTGTCCACTCTCATGCACTGCAGGCTTTAAATAAAAAAAAATTCTCAGGAACCTCAAAAAACATGGACTGACATGATGTTTATTGTAATGGACACAGGGTCCAAATAATCAATACAAAGTTAATTCTGTAAAGAGAGGGATACCATATCCATTCTCTGTTCTGTTGCATGCATCCTTTAATTTCATTGTCTGTTCTGTTGCATGCATCCTTTAATTTGTCTTTTTCGTGTCTTTTATTACTGACAATTTCAAGTCAAGTTATTTGTTGGCAGTAAATAGCAAAGTAAGGGGTCATTTTAGGATATCTGAGATATACACTGTTAGCAATTTTTGTAATTTACACAATATTTAACTGTAATATGAACTGTATTTTATTGAAGAACAGTTATGCAGTATATTACTGCATTTTAAAGTTCCATTGTGAAAATTACTGTATATTTTACAGTAAAGATAAAGACTATAGAATACACAAGACATGTCACTTGTGTAGTTTTGAATGGGGAAATCTGTAACAGTCAATATGGCGAGTGAAGCCCCGCCTACTAGTTTGGGAGCCAATCATCGATCGCTATAGACTGATGTTTCTCTGGACCAGACGTGTGCTTTTACAGCTGATTTTGTGGTCCGCACACACACTGGAATCTCAGCAAATACTTATGTCCACATAAAATTAGAAATCTGTTCTTTTAAATTAATCAGCTACACTTGAAAACAATAGTTTTTTGGTTTTGTAATCAGTATGAAACGATTGCGAGGTACAGTCTGTCCTGTCAAGTGCACATCACATGACAGCAACTACTCAAACGCCACAAACTTGTAAACAAAAAGTTGCTGTCATTTCTGGAGGAGATTCGCCATTCAGACCAAGTTGTGAATTACTTCTGAAGCATTATTCAAAGGATGATAATGTGTAATCATACCATAAAAATGAGGTCCGTGTCATGATTTCATTCTTTTTGAGTGCACGTGTGCATTGATTAGAAAGTTTAGAAATGAAACTAATGAGTCAGTTGTTGTTTAATTTTATTGGTGATTCCAAACATGTAATGTAATCGTAAGCTTGGCAAATAGTTTTGGAGAATTTGATCTTTCCCCATTCAGACAGAATGCTCAAGCATACTGCCCAGGAGGTGTTTCAAACATGGCCGCAGTGTGAAATGACATGTCTTAAAAGGACTTTGGTAAAGATTAAATACATATACTGAAAATACATATACAGCAAGACATATTGTGCTTTAAAAATGTAAATATTTTTTTTGTTACTGATAAACTGCTGCCAGTAAGTTAACTGTTAACTGTATATTCTAAAGGAAATAGTTAACAGTGTATTTATTAACACACTAAAAGGCGTCCCCTCAAAAAGTTTTGTTAAGGGCTCAATATGTCTATTACCAGCTTTGTGTCTAAACCGCAGGCTCGTCAATCACACTTCCTGTCGGCATCACCGACCATGTAACTGTGTATAAAAATATTTGTGACAGCATTTAATATATCAAAAGTGAACTGATTTCTGCATCCGTCTTTCCCTTCCAGCCAGTGGATGAATTTAACGAGCTGTCAGATGCTGGTTCTTTGAGGTCCTCGTTAATGCTGTCACGTAGAATCTCTTCTTGACTGTTGCCTGCCATGACTAATTGACTTATTCCACAGGCCTAAGCGATGCTGAAAGCGATGCTCATATTTCATCTCGTCCATTCTGTATGTGTTGTTTCGGTAGGTGGGTGAAGTGTCAGTTAGCGATTTGAGCCGATAAGAGCCGGCGATGGCCCTCGGGGCCCCTGCGGCCGGTAGGTAAGGGCATCCGTGACTGTGAATGTGAGCTTGGATGCTGTTGATGTTTATATCTGCATCCTGTCTCACTTTCTATCTGTACGATCTGTCTTCCTCTCCTCGTACCCCACGCGTTCACTGGTGGCGTCCTCCTACAGATTGAGAGCTCTTGTTTTCTCTTTATCTTTGGGCTGGGTTCATTATCTTTTATCAAGATTAAAGGCCTCTGCTCTTTATCTTTCCATCTCTACCCACACACTCCCTCTCTCTCTCTCACACACACACACACACACACACTCAGGTTTGCATTGGAAAGTACTCAGTTTGCTCCTGTAATCACTGCATCAATCTGAGTTTCAAGACTATGCCAATAATGCATAGGCATTAGCACTGTGTGTGTGTTTGTTTGAGTGTCATTTCAACAGTATGTGTCATGTTCAGAATGCTACACAATACAGTTGTTTTATGTCAGAGTGAGATCTTGATAAGATCATACAGGATTTTAGAGGCCTGTTTACATTTGGTTACTTCATTATTTTCACTTATTGGATAGCTATCTGATGTGTTATATTTACATTTGACCATATAAATGTGTCTCTGCTTAATGAGTATGATTCTGTTCTTCAAATCCTGCTCTAAACGCAAATTTAACTAAGTTACATTGACTACAGAGCCAGATAAGCGCATTTAATTTTTTTTGCAGAAACATGAGCTATACCCAAGAGGCACACGTCATAAGACGTTACTATTAGGTTAGATTTAGGTCATGACATCAGGTGCCAGAGTCTAAGAATAAGGTTATTTTGACGTCCAATAATGACGTCAAATGACAATGTGTTGGAAAGTGACCAAAATCCAACTTTGAGCCAACATCTTAAACCATCGTCATATTGATGTGAAATACTGACATTTATTTGTCAGGTATAGCAACTAAAATACAATGTCTGATAGTCATATTGGTAACATCTACAATGGTCAAGCTGTTACATCATTAGACATTGATATTTGGTTGATTTTATGTTGGATGTTGGTCATTGACATTGGCCTGATGTTGGGTTCTGACAATTTAAATTTCCAAACAAAATGCAACGTCCCCCAACTTTGGGGTACAACGTCAATCTGACGTCATGTTGACGTCCTCTGCCTGCAGGGATGCTTCTTTGATAATTCTATATCTAGGCTATAGGAGGCTTTGTTTTTCAAGTTCAAGTAAAACATCAGCACAAGTGCACAAGGCACAAGCGTCTAAATTTGTTGTACAGCTATATCTATCCCAGCAGAAAAAAAAGTGACCAGTTGGAAACAGTGCCTAAATGTGAGGAGGTCCAGTTGTAATTTCAGAGGATGTTATAAATATTGGTAGCACCTATTATCTTGATTTCTATTTACCTTAAATTATCAATGAGAAACTTATACATGTTAGTAACTATATTATAACTCAGTATTTAAAGGCTACAGAGCTCTTTTCAATTAACAATATAAAGCCATTCACTTATTTGAGAGTCTTTGCTATAACCTAATGGTTTAACCATTAGACTGCAGACTGCATCCAGACTGCATCTTTATAAATACACTTTATGCAAATATAATCATGACTGTAATATGTAAACATGTGCATCATTTAAAAGTATTAATAACACTATTATAAATATAAATGTCATACTAATTCTATATACTGTAGGTTCACACTCGTAGCCTTATTAAAAGGGGTGGTTCTTTTTTTCTCAAAAAGTGGACCTTTTTTTCAGTTGTTCGCTTAATTTTCTATTAAATTATGAGGTTCAGATACTGCATTCTATTGACATTTTAAGCACTAATTTTTGCTGGATTAGCTTGTCAGATGGTGATCATAACCACACTTTTGAGGCAACTAAAATATTTCCATTTTTTTTTTTTTTACAAATGTGCATTTAAACTGTAATTTATTACAGTTTTATCAATAATGTAATGAGATGAGAAATAAATTTAACAAAGAAATATGAAAAAAATGCTTATTTTTAAAATACAAATGCATTATCATCCATTCATTCATTCATTCATTCATTCATTCATTTTCTACCGCTTTTCCGGGACCGGGTCGCGGGGCAGCTTTTCCGGGGGGGGATCTTGAGGCGTTCCCAGGCTGACTTTTCTCGATGTGGAGGAGCAGCAGCTCTACTCCGAGCTCCTCCCGGGTGACAGAGGTCCTCACCCTATCCATAAGGGTGCGCTCTGCCACCCTGCGAAGGAAACTCATTTCGGCCGCTTGTATCCGAGATCTTGTCCTTTCAGTCATGACCCAAAACTCATGACCATAGGTGAGAGTAGGAACGTAGATTGACCGGTAATCATCATCCATCATTAATAAAAAAAAACAGTAACAATTAGGAATATGTTAAAGCTTGTTTTAAATTAAAAACTAGAGCCTAGGCCAATAACAAACTGGCCAGCTCTTTCCTCACTCAAAATCTGTTCATTTGAATAAGTAAAAAAAAAATGTCTTAAAGCTTTCTTCTGTTGGTTATTTTCACAATTTATGATGGCATGTTGTCAAAAAATGGGACAAATTAGCTCGCATAGGAGCCAAATCCTGGACTTTGTCAAACTACCCAAACCCCCCCTGGCTACGGGCCTGAGGACTTGTTCTGTCTTTAAACATACATTAATAAAATTGTTATGCTTGATTAATTATTCTATAATTCATTATTAACATAGAAAGTGTTACAAAAATGTTGTTTATTTAAATACAATCCAACCTCACCAACCTTATTTACAATATTTAATCATTTATAGACGTTTATACAAAGGTATGGCTTTCTATTGTTTCTCTAAATCGTTGTTGAAGTACTATCGATGCTATTTATGAACAAATTTATATTAATCAATTAAACTATCAATATAACAACCAATACAGTTCATCAAAACAATAAACCACTCAAATTCAGATTATAACAATTTTACCAAAGGTAAGGAGTGATATATAATCTGGCAGAAACGGCAACGATCCTGCACACGAAAAAATGATGATTGTAATATTAGCTACTTCATTAATATCAATAATGATATTCATATTGAATTTATTGTGCTCTCCAATTATTGGCTTTAACTTATAGTAATCTATTTTAAAGCCATTCATATCTGTTTGCGGTCAAGTTTTGACTTCTAAATTGAATTTTGATTAGTCTTGTGTATTAAATAATGTCGAGTCAGATGTTAAAGGTGCTATTTCTGGTATCGCTATCTTGATTCCCAGGGAACACATGCTGACTCTTGCGATTATCTGGAATGCACTGTAAGTCATTTCAGATTAAAGCATCTTCTAATGCACAAGTGTAATTTCAGAGTCACATGTCGCCTCATGCGAATCTGTCTTCCCATTTTCCTTTGTCTCGTTTCAACTCTGTCTGTTCCTCACACCCTGTCACTGGTTATGCTTTAAGCAGCGTTATTGACTGCTGAGTTCTTTGATTTACTCCAGAGCTCTGGGCTTGAGTTCTTGCCTCATAGCAAAAGGGAACAAAAAGATCCTCTCAGCAAGGCCCAATCAGCATCAAACTCAATTTTCCTGGGCAAGCTGAGACAGGGCTGACCCTGCCAAGACCGAAAGAGAAAGACAGAAAGAGAAAGAGAGAAAGTCCATTCTTTCTCTGCCACCCCCAAGGGCTGCTTTCTACCCGCTGAAAAGGCGAAGAATGGGAAGTCTAATGTGCTACACGTATACACACACACGCGCGCTCACACACATCACCTTTCTTGTGTACGATAGTCGCTGTGCTATTAGACCACTGTTGGGGTCTCGGACATAAAATCTGACAATAAGAGAGAAATATGACAGTCGGGATTGTGGAAAAATCAATAAGTGAGACCTCTGTTTTCTGAGCTCGGGGCAGAGATCATTTTCTCTCATATCCTCGCTAATATATATGTATAAAGAAATCATTTTGGTGGGTTAGAAAACCAACAATCTCCTCATGCTTTATACCAGTGTAGCACTATAGAAAAAAGCAATCCGTCTTCCGCTGTTGTTCGGTTTCGGGCTCCTTTGGCACCTTAGACAGAAATAGCTGTGTAATACCTTCGGAGACGTATCACAGTTTGTGGGGTTTCAACAAGTGAAATGTGAAGTGAATATACTGGGACTTTGCTCAATTGATGGCTTATTTTTCTTTTTCTAGTCATTATTTCCTTATATTAGTCTGTATTGGGGATGCAGACAGATGGCCAGTTTAAAACATTGTTTATCTGTTCATAATAACTGTTTTTTTCATTTAGAGTGCTTATGTCATGAAGTTCTTTACTTAAAGGTGCAGTAGGTGATTGTCTTCAGAAACAGTTTTTGTTGTGCTGGATGAAAATCTCTTCACATTCCAATAATAATGATTACAACAAATTACCTAAATTTTATTTTTATGTATTTTTATATTTCGGGTAAGGCATAAGACTAAAAAATGTTCATCCAATTAAACTTTGTCAACAAATGTGGATTTGTACATCTGCGCACCCGTTCACGCAGATTCGCCGCATTCACATGCACACTAGAGAGAGAGAGAGTGACAGCGGTAAAAACAAATGCTGAATTAACTTTTTAAAATCCTGAATCAATATGAGTTACTTTTGGACGCTGGAGAAGAATGACACCATGGCTGAAGTATTTCTTTTAGAAAAAACTATTTTAGTCACGCAACGCTTACCTATGTAGATTGTGTTGTTACCAGGGCTTGACATTAATTTTTTTGATTACCAGCCACGGTGGCTAGTAGTTTTCCAACATTACTAGCCACTTGCCATTTTCACTAGCCACAATTTTATTGTTGGGAAAATATATTTTATACACAAATATGACTTTGACATGCTAAAATTACTTCATTTAGACTTTGCGTTATCTCCACATGCCTCATTAATTTCACTTTTTGTGCGTGTTGTGTATGAGCTTGCTCAATGTTCATGAGCAAATGGGTCATGGTTTCATAGTATTCATTTTTATTTCACATAATTTTCAGAGCTCAAAATGAAGGATTTACCAAATTTTTCTCTGACCACACCAAACATAAACGATTCATTATTTCTTAGCCACACATTTGAAATGTGTCAAAACAAGCTAAATATAGCTGTTTACTATACATATTATTTAACAAAACACATACACAGTAATCTGTCCTGGCTAAAGGTCCCAGATCACCAGTAACTACACATACATGGGGAGTTAATCTCCCATTAAAGCAATGTTATTGTAAAAAAATGATAATTAAACCACATTACGCAAAAGAAAGCAGGTAAAAAACATACCGTGTGATAATGAAAGGATTATAACGCACACGATTAACGTTAGACCCATAAAATAATCTGTTCAAATAATGGTGAAAGTGAAAGCAATCGGTGCTGCTTACAAAAATACAAATCTGGATCTCTTGAAAGCAGCAAGACTGTGGGTGCATGTTCATCACTTTTTGTCTAGTCTATTTGAAAGAGAACCGATCACATCAGCTGTGTTTCTAGACACAGTTGCTTCACGCAAGGAAACGAGAGCGCGCACATGTTTTATACATTCGCGCGCATCACCTCAGCTGTTAGCGCGAGTGATCATTCTTTCATCTGCTTTTTCATTGCTCACGTGAACGCAATTATTTTTGTCAGTCGTGTTGCTTCTCAATTCTAAGATCACCTTTGCATGCATATTGAACCATCCTTATTGTCGAACCCTGCTTTTATGAATTATTATCAGGGAAAATTATTTTCAACCAGCCAAAGTGGCTAGTGGGAGTGTCTGTCTTACCTGCCACCACTGAAATCTACCCGCATTTGGCGGGTTGGCGGGTGTTAATGTAAAGCCCTGGTTGTTACGAATGGGTTATATGCACAGAAGTGTTGTTCAGCCACTGAAATCTTCCGGCGACAGATTGATGTGACTATTTTCAATTTCATAAGGGACTTTTTACAGCATCGATAATGTAGATTTTTATTTAGCTTAACAACAAACCATAAGTAAATAGCGGCCTAGCCTGCTTTACTGAGCTGAAGTTGGTTTTATATTCACATTGGTTCATTTTTTAACAATGACAGCCTGTGACTCGCTCCATATTTAGTTTATCATACTACTTTGAATATTCAGTCTGAAATAGCATGCAAGTATGGCTTAGTAATGAGTGTAATTCCTGCACCCTGCTGGCCAACCACTAAGCATACAGTAGTCACTTTAGGACAAATCGCGTGAGAGAGTGAGGCCAGCGATCCTCGCATGCATGAAATATTGCATATTATGACAAGTTTTGCTTACTACTCAACTGAAAACCTGCTAGATATAATACAGTTTTTTGTTCAGAATTTTAGCATTATAAAGTACTATAAAGTTTTCTAACTGGCGAATGACATGATCTAGTGGGTTGTCTGCTGTCATCTTTAAAGTGCGCGTTCGTGATATCAGGAGGCATGGCTTTGGACGGCAGGAGAGGGACTGTGTTTCAAAGATATTATGCTAATGGATAGCATTTTGGCAGATCACCTACTGCACCTTTAACCCTCATAAAGCCTTCAAAATCAGTATGCGTTTTTCGTTCTGTGTCCATTTTCGCTGGATGATTTTTATTTATTTATTTTTTTAACAATGATAATTTATTGTATTAAATCTGCAATTTATTAATTATTATAATATTATTTTTAACATGGAATTACTGCATTTACCCCTTATTATTAAATAATAAAAAAAAAAAAAAATATATATATATATATATATATATATATATATATATATATATATATATATATATATATATATATATATATATATATATATATATATATATTTTATGAAACTTAAAAACATGAACCACACCAAATAAACTGATGCAGAATAATGTTTTTAAACCGTTCACAGTTTTTACACTAATGAATTTATAAATGTATTTTTATATTTATTTCTAACAAAGCATAACCAAAACTACCTGAAAAGTCAGCCGATTCAAATGTTATTACTCGATTAAATGGCCGTTATCAGTGGTTATCAGCTGATAGATATGGGCTAGTAGGGGCCTTCTGTGCCTACTAGTAGCCTCAGAAGGCTGTTATCATTTATCCACATGGTTAATCAGCTATAGATCACATATGGCTGCGGTCGAAAGTTAACAAGAATTATTTATATTATTTATTAAATGATTGTATTTTACTTTTATTCTTTTTTTAAAACAGATCTGGATCTGGGGTCTTCTCTATTATTATAGCTGATTAACCGTGTGGATGGATGATAACATCCTTCTGAGCCTACCAGTAGGCGCAGAAGATCCCTACTGGCCCATATCTATCAGCTGATAACCACCAATGACGGCCATTCAATTGAATGAAAACATTCGAAGTGGGTGGAAAAATGCTGCAGTTGTTTGTCAATAGACAAATTCACTTTTGATTCAGTCTCAATATGGCGAAAAGGCTGCATATATTTTTCAAAAAGCAAAAACAAAACTGAGACTAGTATATATATAATATATATATATATATATATATATATATATATAATTTTTTGAATTTATTTTTATTTTTATAAAGTTATAACATAACTTCATATATCATTTTACTATAAGTATTTTGACAGTTATAAGTGCTCCATCCAAAATCTGCGTCCAAACTCATTCAATCGATTAAATAAATAAATAAATTAAATAAATAAATAAATATGGTAAATGGTAATATCTTTTAAAAAATAACTAAGATAATCTGAAAGGAAAATGTTTTTTTATTCCTAAGGCATTTGTAAAGTGTTTCTTTTCACCTATAAAAATAGTTTTGCAATTATGTCTTTTGATGTAATAGACACCTTTGCATCAAGAATACCAGTTACTATTCAAAAATGTCTTTTGTGTTAGTAAACATTTTGGTTTAGCTTTTTTTTTTGGTCTGGTTTGGTTTAAGTATATGTATTCCAATAAGAGTATAGGATATACTTCAGCTGTAAACACCTTTTAGCAAATCAGGTTTTTAGTAACTCAGACTGTCTTGGAGGCATACAGAAAAAAATAAATTTTCAAGGATTTGCTAGTAAGCTTATATTCCTAAAATGAGTACAGCAAGAGAAGGTCAGAGAAAGTCAGGTTGAGGAGACTTGTGATTGGAGAGGCGCAGGAAAAATGAACTAACTTCCTCCGTGCAGCTCATTTATCTATTGTATCCGCCCACTAGACTCCATCCATCCATCGTTCTCCTCCTTTGGGCTAATCCGTCTCTCCAGATTACCAGAGTGCCGGGGTCCCGGATCAGTGTGGAGGGAGAGATGAAACATCCATTTTCACTCTAGCAGTCACTTGGTAACTGCAACATTTCAAGAGGGAAAAAAATGTAGTACACCCTCATTTTGAAATGCATACTTTTTATAGTCCCAGTATTGAGATTATATACTAAACCAGGGGTCACCAAGTTGGGTCCTGGAGGGCTGGTGTCCTGCAGATTTCTGCTCCAGCCCTAATTAAACACATATGAACAAGCTAATCAAGATCTTAGATATACTTTGCCATATCAGAAATCACCCTCATCATATATTCATGATAACTCCAGCTTATCAACCAATATAGATAATTGAATCTTGTGTGCTGCTATATGGTGTTCTGAGTAGTAAAAATAGGGTTACAATTGAGGTTATTTCTAGAATTACTACATGGTGGTTGCTAAAATGTCTGTCTTTATGAGGCTGTTGATATGACGTTGGTAAAGTTATTCTTACCAGACAGGTTACTAGACATTGCAGTCCAGTTTGTACTGGTTTTGGGTTGTGACTAAGGTGCTATGCAGATTCTATAGTGTTCTAAGCAGGAACAAAGAGATAGTATGCAGTTGCTAAGGTGTCTGGAGATTCACTAGGTGTTAGAGACTTCTGTGGTTACTAGATTGTCCTTTGTAGGTTTTAGGGGACTGCTATGTGACTGCTTGGATGAGTCTTTTGAGTGTTAATTAGAATTTGCTGTGCAGTTTTTACTGTATCTGGGTGGTAATCAAGGTTTTGTTAGACAGATTTTAGGGCAGTGGTGTAAAAACTTGGTCCTGGAGGGCTGGTGTCCTGAACATTTTAGCTCCAACTTGCCTCAACACACTTAAAGAATGTTTCCAGAAAGCCTAGTAAAAGCTTGATTAGCTAGCCCAGGTGTGTCTGATTGGGGTTGGAACTATACTTTGCAGACACCGGCCCTCCAGGACCGGGTTTGGGCAACCCGGTTTTAGGATGATTTAGGTGGGTGTTCACCAGGGTTTTTATGTTCTTTGTGGTTTATGTAGTTTCTAGGGATAGTTGCTATGCAACCGCTAAGATGTTTGCAGTGTTAACGATGGTTGCTATGCATTTCTGAGGTATCTGGTTGGTCTCAAGGACATTGGTATGGAGTTACTATAAGGACTGACTGGTTGTTAGAGCATTACCTATACAGTAGTTATTCAATTGTAATTATGCATTGAAATGCAGTTATTGTAGAGCAGGGATGTACAAACTCGGTCCTGGAGAGCCGGTGTCCTGCGTAGTTTAGCTCTAACTTGCTTCAACACACCTGACTGGAAGTTTGTAGTATTCCTAGAAAGAGCTTGATTAGCTGGTTCAGGTGTGTTTAATTGGGGTTGGAACTAAAATATGTAGGACACTCGCCCTCCAGGACCAAATTTGGACACCCCTGTTCTAGGTCAGGGATGCACAAACTTGGTCCTGGAGGGCCAGTGGCCTGCAAAGCTTAGTTCCAACCCCAATTGGACACACCTGGGCTAGCTAATCAAGCTCTTACTAGGCTTTCCAGAAACATCTGTGCAGTTGTGTTGAGGCAGGTGGGAGCGAGTTTAAGTACCCCTGGTCTAGGTGATTATTATGGCTATAGTTTTTATTGTGGTTTTCTAGATAGTATCTAGGGGGTTAGGTTGAAGAATGTTCCGAGTAGTAAAGGGGGGTTTGCTGTGTGCAGTTTTAGAGTATGTGCTTGGTTACTACAATATTGTTTTGCCGTTTTCTGCAGAATTTCTGAATTCTTGGCTTCCAGAGTGTCAATGCATTGATTTGTGGGTAATAGGGGTTAATATG
This sequence comes from Danio kyathit, assembly GCA_903798195.1. NCBI lineage: Eukaryota > Metazoa > Chordata > Actinopteri > Cypriniformes > Danionidae > Danio > Danio kyathit. The sequence continues at coordinate 23,769,382 of LR812539.1, read as the reverse complement.
CAATTGATACAGTATTTGGGAGATTGCTAGGGTGTTACTTTTGTCTGATTTTACTAGCAAGCTATTAGCAGTTATTAGAAGTTTGTTGTTTTTGAGTTGGTAACTAGGGTGCATGTAGGATGTCTGGTTGTTATGCAGTTGCTAGAATGTATACTGATGACTATTACTTTGCTATAAGGTTGTTATAGTGTTCTCGGTGTTAACTAACATCAAGCAATTTCTAGTGTGTTTGATTCATTATTAACCCAGAATTTTATTTTTTTCGGTGTTCTACAAATGCTTGTTATGGAAATGCCAGGATCCCTGGGTGATATCTGTTTGCATTCTATGTGGTTGCTGAGGTGTTCAGGGTTGCTTACAGAGTTAAAAGAGCCCACGTCCAAATCTGTGTGATATTTTGGTTTCAAACTAAGGATGGACATCCATTTTCTTGGCTTCCATAGTGTCAATGGAATGATTTGTGGGTAATAGGGGTTGATATGCAATTGATACAGTATTTGGGAGATTACTAGGGTGTTACATTTGTCTGTTTTTACTAAGAAGCTATTAATAGTTTTTGGGAAGTTTGTTGTTTTTGAGTTGGTAACTAGGGTGCATGTAGGATGTCTGGTTGTTATGCAGTTGCTAGAATGTATACTGATTACTATTTCTTTGCTATGGGATTGTTTTAATGTTCTCGGTATTAACTATCTAGGCAATATCAAGCAATTTCTAGTGTGTTTGAGTCATTATTAATCCAAAATTGTTGTTTTTTTGGTGTTCTACTAATGCTTGTTATTGCAATGCCAGGATCTCTGGGTGATATCTGTTGGCATTCTCTGTGGTTGCTGAGGTGTTCAGGGTTGCTTACAGATATTTTGGTTTCCAGATATGGCTCTGGTCCATCTTTCAAGTCTGAGGATTTTTTCTTCTTCACACTATATCACCCACCAGGCAAAATTTGGGAGTGTGATTGCTTCAGAAAGTAATAGCACACCTCTCCTCAACAAGCCACGCAATTTGAGGTATCATTTATGCCCGCAGCACATAAGGGATTTAGAGCAAACCCCCAAATCTAAGTATGGGAAATAATAATAGTGATGCCTGCCTTAGCTGCAAGCTTCCCATCTTAAACTGGTTTGGGCTGGATTTTCCAACAGGGAATATTTATATAATGCTCGCTTTTCATTTTTAGACTTCAGTAAGTTTTGGCATTTAAAACAATTTTCACATTTGCATTTATACATTTGGCAGACGCTTTAATCCAAACTAATTACATTGCATTCAAGATACACATTTCATCAGTTCTTGTTTTGTTTTTTTCCTTGGAAATCGAACCTATGACCTTGACATTGGCCCAGCTAGCCTCTCTTTCTCTCTTTATATATATCTATACAATATACAACCATAAAAAGAGCATTTTCTTTGCTCATTTGATGGCAGAGGTGTGAAATCATGACAGTGAAAGTTAGCATATCACAGCTGCACAGATTTGAGACGCACTGCCTGCATTCAAATCAAGAGCACGTTTTCAATGGCGGTTGCATTGGCTGGCTACAGCGCTGGCATTTCTTTTGAGTCTTTTGAGCAAGAGAGACATGCAGACACAAAGCCGCAGAGAAATTTGTGTATCCCTTTAGCTGAATGTAAAAAGCTATCTCTGGTTTAAATGTAGCGTGCATTGGATGATGTTGGCGTCATTGTTACGATGCTTCACTTAGACCGTAAGGCTGGCTGTGTGTGTGTGTGTGTGTGTGCGCGCGCGCGCACGCGTGCGCGTGTGTGTGTGTTTGTGTGTGTGTTTGTGTGTGTGTGTGTGTGTGTGTGGGCTGACGGCCTGATGCTGTATTCCTGTGCCTTGTAAAGGATTGCTCTCTCCCGCATGTTGACAGTAAACCTGGCAGTTCATTAATCCTGCCAAATCCCCCTCAAACTTACTGAAGTGTGGATTCTATTTCCACATTTCCCATTAGCCTCTCTTTGTGGATTAAACAGAGCCCTTTCAGAGAGAGCAGCCTAGACCCGGCCCAAAACTGGCTCGTATAATTGGGTTGTAATGGATTTCGTAGCGCTGTAGCATCCTCAATTTGGTCAGATCCATGGAACAAAAATATCTCCTCGTAGACCTCTGGTTACTTTCACGCTGTTTGCGTCTTACCGTAAACGAGAATGATTCAATGAGAAGAGGTGCAGGCCTTAAAGGGGTAGTTCAGTCAAAAATAAAAATGCTGTATTTGTTCAGGTTTATATCTTTCTGAAGATTTATAAAACTTTTATTTCTTCTTTAATTTCTATATTTATAATTCATTATTTATACAATGAATTTGTGTTTGGAACAGAATGCGATGTTTATTATGAACCGAAAATCATTTGGGAGGTTCTGCCCTTTTAGAAGGTTCATGTTTGATTTGTAAACAAATGTTACAGTTATAGTCAACAGGGGCATAGCTAACAATTATAAAAAAAAATGTACAAATGTGATATTTTAATAAATAGTTTAAAACCAGTCTAAATTGTTTATTCATACACTTGATGTAGATAATTTCATTCATTCATTTTCCTCAGCTCAGTCTCAGATTTATCAGAGGTCGTAGGGCTGGGCGATTAATCGAAAAATAATTGAAATCGACATTGAGAACCTATAATCGATCAAATTTTTCCAAATCAATTTTTTCGATTACTTTCCCTACCGCGTGTGGAGTCACGTGACCCCGCTCTGTTAAGACTGATTTATACTAATGCGTAAAGTGCACAAGTGTGGTCCGGCGCAGTCTTTGGGTGGTCTCATACCTGCGCACCTCTCAAAAAATGTAACTACACATTGCACGTTTGCACTACATTGACAATGATTGGAAGCTGCGCCAGAAAAGTCTTGAGACGGCATATTTTCCATTACAATAAAATTATTATTTACATTAAAATATTTGTTTACATAAGATGCAAGAAATGCATTGTTTAAAATATTATTTACAGGATATACAAGAGTTATTTTTTTAGAAGAGAAGATTCAAAAATCCCTCACATGTAATATGTGAGCATATTTACTGTACAAAACTTTTTAGTGAACTATGAGGTCAAAAAAATTCAAATGTCCCCCTAATTGAGATTTTCGTTTTAGGCCAAATCGCCCGGCCCTAAGAGGTCGCCACAGCGGAATGAATTCCCAACTGTGTTGTGCCTTCCGGCCACAACCCAGTGCTGGGAAACGCTCATACACTGTCACATTCATTCACACACTACAGCCAATTTAGTCTATTCAATTCACCTATACCGCATGTCTTTGGACTGTGGGGGAAACCGGAGCACCCGGAGGAAACCCACGCCAACATGGGGAGAACATGCATACTCCACACAGAAATGCTAACTGGCTCAGCTGGGACTCAAACCAGTGACCTTCTTGCTTTGAGGCGACAGTGCTAAACCACTAAACCACCGTGTCGCATGTAGAGAAATTTTAAATGTAAACAAATTCATGTAGAAATTGGATCTATAACTTCAGAAATTGGATATATAATTTTTTATTATTATTTATTTATTTGGTAATACAAGTTTGGAACAAAATGGCAGAGTTTTATCAGACAATTCCTGTATAACCTCTTTAGGCCCAAGGTGTTTTTTTACATGCATTTTTAATTTCTTTTTGCTATTTGGGCTTATTGGAACCTAATTAGAATAAAAATCTAAGTATCATCTTTTGACATGATGTACTTTTAGAGAAAAATGATGTCCATATATGTGGACTCGTGGTCCCAATTTACATAAAACACTTTTTCCCGAATTTTCTTTTATGCATATTTAACATAGATTTTTTTTTTTTTTAACTTGCTTTGACTATCAGAGGGTAAAAACAACAGGATGACACTGTCTGTCTGTAACAAAATATAAAACATTAGTATTTTATCAAGTATTTTAAATAGCCACTTAAGAGCTAAAAATGTGCTGTCTACGTATGTGGACACTCGGGCCTTAGGAGGATAATTTGCAGCCTGCCTGTAACATTTCCATAGGACCTTTTTTTTTTAATCCAGGGCTTACTCGTACATTCTCTTGCTCGTTTTTTCTCGCTTCTTCTGCTCTCCCTCCAGCACACAGACCATCAAATCCTGGATGCTTCATTCAGAGACTTGAAACACAACGCTTGACTCAGCTTGACTTAACTTTACAGTTCTTTTAACAAAAATGTTCAACTGTTTTTTCGCCTCCACCCCTCACCCCCATTCATTTTAATTGCACAGAAAAACAAAAGAACTGTTCAATTATTCAAACTTTCCACTTTCCTTGTTCACAAAGAAAGTCACACAGATTTGGAACAACATGACAGAATTTTCATCTGACAATTTGTGCATAATTTGCACCCTGCCAATATCATTCCTGCAGCTTTTTTTGGTTTCTTCAGCTTCTTGTTTTTTCTCTTTTCCTAAAGTCTCTCTCAAGCGCACAGACTACAAAATCCTGCTGTTCTCTGCTTCTCAGACTGTTGTGATTTTTATTTTATTTTATTTTTTATTTTTTATTCTCCAGCTGTAAGATAGTACAAGAGGAAGGTGACAGGGCGCTAGATGAAACATGTCAGGTGTCTCGCAGCCTTTAGGCATGGCTGTGTATGTGTGTGTCGTGGGTGGGACTCTTCACTTTATTGGCATTTTGGGTCTGTCTGAAGGCTACACTTTTTTTTTTCAGGAGCATATGCCAAAGCACATGTATTCATAGGGAAGGTTTGCACCTCTGCAATGTGCTGCTAACTGTTATGCAAAATACAGGCAGTGCAGAATTATTAGGCAAATGAGTATTTTGACCACATCATCCTCTTTATGCATGTTGTCTTACTCCAAGCTGTATAGGCTCGAAAGCCTACTACCAATTAAGCATATTAGGTGATGTGCATCTCTGTAATGAGAAGGGGTGTGGTCTAATGACATCAATACCCTATATCAGGTGTGCATAATTATTAGGCAACTTCCTTTCCTTTGGCAAAATGGGTCAAAAGAAGGACTTGACAGGCTCCGAAAAGTCAAAAATAGTGAGATATCTTGCAGAGGGATGCAGCACTCTTAAAATTGCCAAGCTTCTGAAGCATGATCATCGAACAATCAATATTTGATTCACAAAGGCAGAACATTTCATAAGTAAGATTTCGTTTTTTACGTTTTTGTATGTTACAAACTTTTGTGCTAAACAGGTATTGATGATAATACAGTTTCTTACTGCACTGACCATAAGGCAAAGTAGCACCAACTTACCAACTTAAATCCTAGGCTTATGCTAGTTTTGTTGAATAAAATAAGCAAACAATGTAAATGAAATATGACGACAAGATGCTGCGCTGCAGGAAACTTGTTGGCTAAGTAAACGAGTCGTTCATAACGGAGATCCACTCAGAAGAATCGTTCCCTTCGTTGCAATTAGAAGTGAAAGCAGGAGAGGGTGTGTGTTTTAGGACACGAATTAGATCAATTTTAACGGGAAGGGAGGATAATAAATTTCCATGCACACAACACATGCTCTTTGTCGGCAATGCCCATGCGCTCACTTATGTAACAATGTAGAAAAGTGATATCAAATTATCATTTTCCTAATTAAAAAAAAAAAAGTATTTGCATACTTACCACCGGGAAAACTCCAGATCGTAGATATATGTATATATGTGTACATATCTCTGGCTCTGTATGGCCAGTCCTCCACTGCACCTTGGTCCCACATTCATTTCAAAGATGCGCTACCCTAAAATCGTGGCTCAATTGGTGCATTTCTGCCAATAGACAACAATAGCATAGGCGACATCTAATGTAAATTTCTATGGAGTTGTAGCTGGATGTCTTTACTTCTGTGGTATAAATGTGGAGTTAATGCAAAAGGGCGCCCTCTAGCTTTGAGTATGAATTAATTAGATATCACATTATGCGTGTTATAAGCCTATTTATTTGTTAAAGATAAAAATATAAAATGTCAAATTTCTCTACGAAGACAAAAGAGACTAAAGACTTTTTTTCTCCCAGTGGTAATTATGAATTATTGTCATTTAAATAGCAATTAACACTTTATTGGGGAAGAAACCATATAAAGTAGCTTCATTGACATTTATTACAATATAATTGTAGTCTTGCTTTCCCTCAAGGTTTTTTTTTTATCTCACTTTCGTCAATTGGTGAAGTTTGTTCCTCGCCACTGGCTTGTTTGGTTTTGGGACCTGTGGAGCTGTGCATCGATGTATTTATTCTTCAGTGTTTGGACTTTCAGCAGTGAAAATTAAATCACACTGAATGGAACAATCTACATTGTAAAAGCGCTATAGAAATAAGCATGAATTGAATTGAATATAATATTATTTTTATTTATTTATAAATCATATAAGATCAAAAATCTTGTTAAAACCCCTAGTAACACTCCCCGATGAGTATTGTCAATGATTGCGTTATAAAGGGTTAGAAAAACAATAATTCTGTCAGAGATTAGTATTTAAACAATAGTTTTTGAGATTTCGCCACCATATATCTTTGGATTTTTCTTTCTGATGGATGTGGCGCTTGTGGTCTGCTGATAAATGATGGACTTTCAGATCTGTATCACCTCCAACCGTTTCATGTCTCTGGGTGTAATGTTAGCGTAACCTCATGACAGCAGGGCTATCCAGGTTACGGTCTCATTTTCGAGTTGTGAGAGGTTCTCGGGGGTGTTCACTAGCTGAGTGGAGGCTGGTTAACTGTTGAACTTCAGCTCTTGAGTGAAGCTGGGTTTTTACAAAGAGAGTTACAGGTTTTGTGGCTCAAGCTAGATTACAGGTCAGAGGATAGTTGAAAAAAAAATCTGTCGACTATGGGAAAAAAATTATATACAAAGGTTTTCATTTTACAAAGTAGTTGTAATTTTATGATTTTCAGTTACACCAGATTATAAATCATTATTTCTTTATTTTATTTTTAAATTATTATTTATCAGGGTCTTTTATTTTGAAACATTGTTATCTGTGAGTCACGATGTGCACGTCGGCTGACATTGCATAGCGAGAGAGATATCCGCTTGTTAAGAGTGACGTCACGCGAAGCTTTCGAAAGTTTTTGAAAGTATTACAGCGCTTTGTAAACGTTTATTATTACCATTTGGCTTCCGGGTCCAAGCGCTATATCAAACATGGGGAGATTTATCAAATGGTAATAATAAACGTTTACAAAGCGCTGTAATACTTTTGAAAACACGATCGCAATGTATATATCCATGCCTAATATCCGATGGCCAGAAACGGTTTCATTTTTTTATAAATTGTTACAATTTTGGTATTTGTGATGCAGCAAGCCCAGAGACTGTTGTGTACACTGACTTTATAAAAAATTCACTTTAATCGGTGATATGAATAAAAAGTGATCATAAACGTATATTTTCTCAATTCAAATGAGTGGCGGCTTGGACCCAGAAACAGTATTAGACACGTCACCAACACGTCACCACTTAACAAGCGGATAAGTTTTGGCGCACTCAGAGCTCGTCCTCTTTCCCACTGTCTGTCAAGAGGAGAAGTACGGTTTTTATGAGCTCTGCTTATCTGACGTTAAAATACTGTTTAGCTGTATGTTTTATGTTTAGACGACTTGCTTTTGAGAAAACATTCCATGTAATGTTATATTTAACCACTTGTTCATGTTATTAATCAGCTAAGTTTATTTGAGTGCTGTTAATGGGTGAATGGTGTGTTGCGTGAAATGGCGGCCTTCACGGCTAAAGTTTTGATTAAATATATTATAATTAGATAGATGTACTTTGATAAATAGATAGATAATCATTAATAAATAATATATAGATGTGTGTAGATGTATATAAATGGTTGAATATGTATAATTATGTATATAAGTTTGAATATATATTTTGTAAGCACACTAAAGATATATTGCAACTTATTAATAGGATATACATTACAGCATTGTGTTTTAAGCAAGATATTTTGTGGTTAACAGGCAAAGAGACTGAACTGATATTGAGAGATTGATTGCCTGATTGTGTGTGTTGTACAGGTATGTAAATTGATATTTAGGAAACATTAAGGCTGTACTGTGATGCTGTTGTGAATAATTATTAGTATATTTTTATATAAGAATTATTATTTATATTTATGTTGTTGTTGTTGTTGTTGTTATTATTATTATTATTATTATTATTATTATTATTATTATTATTATTATTATTATTATTATTATTATTATTATTATTATTTCAAATTAATGTGTGATATTATACATCTCATGTGTATGTATGTGAAAATGTGAGTTAATGGAGAACTTGTGCTTTTTCCCGCTTTCTGTTGAAAGGGGATGCAAAATTGATATTGATATTAGGAGAGTGGTTGCCTGAATGTGTGTGTTGTACAGGGCAAAATAAAAATCACCTCACCATGACCAGAGCCGGATTAAGAACTCATTGGGCCCTGGGGCTATACCAAATCCAAGAGCCTCCTTTAATTTTTTTTTTACCTATATATATATATATATATATATATATATATATATATATATATATATATATATATATATATATATATATATATATATATATATATATATATATATATATATATATATATATATATATATATATATATATATATATATATATATATATATATATATATTATTTGTTGTTTTTGTTATTATTATTATTGTTAATAATAATTTACTAATTTTTATTATCAAATTTTCTACCATTTGATTTATATTTGATTATTATATATTTTTTTTATATTTTATTAAAACAGGCCTGCAAGTAGGCAATACAAAATAAAGTAATGACATAATCTGAACTTTACAGTTCAAACAGGCTGCAACATTTGCATTTGCAATACTTCCTAAGTAAGTGCTTTATAATAAATACTTTATATAGGGGTTTACCTTTAAAAAGCTTCTTTAGAACTTTAGCTGACCATAAATCCCTAATGACAGGATATCTTTAAAATCCATGCTTCTAATATCCAAAATATTGTGGTCTTCTCAGTTTCAGAAGGCTAGCATCCTTATTTTATTTTATTTATTTGTTTTTTGAATCAGATATATTGTCTGATGAAAGCCAGCGCCAATTTTTCATTGCTCCATGTTATTTCTGTCGTTTTCCTAAAAGGGGCAAAATAAACATTTATAAAACAAGTTTTCTTTCCAATTGTTCAGTTAGACTTACTGTAAAACATAACCAAGTGTATTTACTTGAAATAAATACTCTGCAACGATGGACATTTTGATAACTGCTTGGGTAGGCTATTTGATTTGTTCGCACACTGGTTATATTGTGTGATAAAAAGGTTTTTTGAGACCAGCTGTAACAGCCGCGCGGCCGAGTTCATTCAGTATGATTCTGCCTATCCCAGTTTCTGTTACTACATGTACAAGTTAATTCATTGATGAAGACTTGAAGACGATTTGAATTAAAATTTTTGTTCTACAATGTGCTTGGTTAGCCTACCTTTGACTGGACGGTTCTCGCGGTAGTGCCGAAATAAGGAACTGTCCTGGGAAAACTGGCACATCTGATCACCCTTAAGGCTGATTTCTACTTCTGCATCAAGCTCACGCGTATGCTATGGCGTAGCCTACGCATGGGCGCATAGCCCCTTGCCGTGGCCGTCGGCGACGTTGACGCGCACCTCTCAAAAAATGTAACGTGTATGCGTAGCGCAAGCTCTGTGATTGGTCGGCTTGGTAGCGCTGACAAATGTGGGCGGAGGTGAGAGCCGCGCGCCCAATGCAGCGAGTGTTTACAAGTGTGAAGTCCCATGAAGGAGCTCCGGATGGATGATTGTTTGTGTTTACCTTATGATTAAAGTTGTTGCACGTCCGCCGGTTCCCGCCTCAAAATGAGTGAATATGAGCCACTTGTACATTAAGGAAGTGTTCAGAAAAAACAATACACCAGCGAAGAAACTCGACACAGAGAAACATAAACACCTACTGCCAGCTAGAGTTTCAGAAGTGTATTGCAGAGAAACAGAAACAGCGCGCAGAAGTATAAATGCACGGCTATGCGCGAGGCTTGCGCCGTGGGTGCAAGAAGTATTTGAGTACTTGATGCAGAAGTATAAACCAGGCTTCATGGGTGACTAAAACATGGCTATTCAATATTCTGATTGGGCTACAGCCACTCTGAGCCCCAGTTTAGCAACGGCGTCACTGTTTTTTAACAGCAGCGAACCGAAAGGAATACTTCACATTATCGATGAGAGAAAGCATAACGCAAAGAGGCGTTTCCCACGTCATAGCTTAAATTAGTTCATCAGCCAATCAAGGGCCCCCTTCTCCCGTGGGCTCTGGGGCTTCAGCCCAACCTAGCCCTTATGTTAATCCGGCCCTGACCATGACCAGATTTGTGTGGAGACTTAGTTAGAAAAATAACACAACGCAGAGAAACAACCGCTACACTAGCGCACATGGTGGACAATTAGTTTGCGCATGTTACTTCATTGGAAAAAGAAAAAGTTTTGGAGTCCTTCTCTGTTGATGTCAGTTTGACAACTTCAGTCACAATATTCTTAACCATGCCCCTCTTACCATTGAATTGCTATGAGGATGTGCAAAAAAAAAGGAATCCCTGTCCCTAATTCAATACTTCATATCAGTTGGAAGTACATCAGCATACTGAAATAAAAGTCTCAGCAACTTACAGTTAATGCTTTCTTTAATACTTTTTGTTTATGTTATAATATACTGTATATAAAATACAATATTGACCTATTCACTCAGGTTATGACTGTAAAATTCAGTAATAATTTAGTGTGCAGTTTTACCTCTTTGGTTCCTGAAAACCTTCTACGCTGGTACAGCCTGTATAATGCTTTCTTTTAAAATCACAGTTCCCCATGGCGCCGCTTACGGTGTGTGTCAGTCTTGTGATGCAACATACCGAACATCATCTCCTGATCTCTCCCTGGGCTCTGATAGGTTCCTGTCCTAACGAGTCTGCCAAATATCACCTCGTTAACACTCCTGAGGGTGATGGGCCATGCCTAATAAGCTCGTAAAGTAACGAGCTGCTAAATTGTGTATGCTTGTTTGTGTTCATTTCAGAGTCGGCATTAAAGAGGCCCATGTGTGTATACTGAGCGACAGAGGTGAAATTGCATTAATGGAGACCACAGGCTTGTGTGTGTGTGTGATGGGGCGTAAGATGTCAGCGTGGAGGTGTTTGCAAGGAAACTAAATATGCTGTCCTGATGAGAGCAGCGTCATTGCCAAATGTCTTTTGCTTATTGAGCGTCTGAAGGGATGCATTTCAATGGCCGCCTTCACAGAAGAGCATTTATGGATGCTTGTGTGTGTGTGTGTGTGTGTGTGTGTGTGTGTGTGTGTGTGTGTGTGTGTGTGTGTGTGTGTGTGTGTGTGTGTGTGTGTGTGTGTGTGTGTTTAGACTTGCCACATGGCAGACTGTAAGTTGATCTCTTTTTTGTGGTCATTACCTAAAATGCAGCAATTGTGATGTTTGTGTATATGTAATTGTGTGTGTATGAAGACATTTTGTATATAAAAAAAAAAAGTAATAATTATATGTAATAATATGACAATAATGTAATTTGCTTATTAAATGTCTGAAGCTATGCATTTCAATGGCTGCCTTCACAGAATGATTCTGAATGCTTTGGTGTTTGTGTGTGTGCGTTAATGTCTGGACTTGCCGCATGACAGACTGTAAGTTGATCTCTTATTTGCGGTCATTACCTGCCTGAATGCTGCTCAGTCACACTTGAGTGCGCATGTTGTGTCTCAGTTTGTGCATAAGTGTGTTTCTGTTGCTGTGTGTGCTTGGCTTGCTTCCTCAGAGGTCAGTGTGTGTGTGAGTATGAGTATGGCTCTTTTCCTTTTTAGCTCAATGCCCTGCCTTGGTATCCATACCAATGCACTTTAAATTGATGTACATTTACTAAATATCCTCTAATTTCCCCTTTTTATAAGTAGTTTGATACTAAAATCAATTATTGTGTAAAGCAATATTAGTACTATATGCTCTAATACCTGTTAGTTTAAACTTGTGTGTGTATGTGTGCATGTATGTGTGTGTTGGCATATGTGGTTTAAATTGAATCAGTAAACTAAAAAATAAGGAGGGCCAGGTTCATTTAGGTGGATAAGGTCAAATCATAGAGCTAGGAGGACAGGAAACCAAGTTGGAAAAGGGAGGCAAGGAAGGAGCAGAGAGCCAGGGCAGAGCCAGCTGGTCATGAAACCAATGTAGAAACGGCAAGTAAGAGCAAAGCCAGTTGGGCAGGAGACCTCCGTGCTTGAACAAGTGAACCTAAAGACCACATTAGAGGAGCTGAGGTTCACCACAGCGGAGCAGGTGTAACAAAAGATCACAAAAACAAGCTGAAGTACACTTCAATGACATGGGTGGAACTGGAGGTGGATTGAAGGACCACCAATATGAAACAGACTCATGAATTGGAGCAGGTACTGGGAAGGGCTCCTTGACTGATGAAGTGGAGTACTGCTCTGGAGCGTTGTGCTTGACTGGAGCACATTCCCAGACTGGAGCAAGCTCTAAAGCAGAGTCAGGGGCTGAAGTAGAGTCATGGGCTGGAGCAGAGTCAGGGGCTAAAGTATAGTCATGGGCTGGAGCTCGATCTGGAGCAGAGTCAAGGGCTGAAGTAGAGTCATGGGCTGGAGCTTGATCTGGAGCAGAGTCAAGGGCTGAAGTAGTGTAATAGTCTAGAACTTGATCTGGAGCAGAGTCAGGGGCTGAAGTAGAGTCTTGGGCTGGAGTTGATCTGGATCAGAGTCAGGAGCTGAAGTAGAGTCATGGGCTGGAGCTCGATCTGGAGCAGTGTCAGGGGCTCAAGTAGGGTCATGGGCTGAAGCGCACTCTGGAGCAGAGGCTGAACTAGAGTCATGGGCTTGAGCTTGATCTGGAGCAGAGTCAGGGGCTGAAGTACAGTCTTGGGTTGGAGCTTGATCTGGAGCAGAGTCAGGGGCTGAAGTAGAGTCATGGGCAACAGCTTTGTAGTGAATAGATCTCAATCTCAATTCCCAGAGAGTCAGAGCTCTGCAGCTTTTGCTCTAACCTTAATCAAACACACCTGATTCTACTATTCAACGTGTTCAGGACTACTATAAACTATTAGGCAGGTGTGTGATGGAGCTGGTTGGAGCTAAACTCTGCAGAGCTGTGGCCCTCCAGGAATTGAATTTGGGACCATTGCTGTAGCGAAATCAAGTGCTGGAGTAATGACGTAGGCTGAAGTACTGTAGGGGCTGGAGCCGATTCATGGGCTGGAGAAGAGTCAGAAGCTGAAGCAGGCTCTGATGTAAAATCCTAGACTGGAGCTGCATCTTAGTAATCACAGGCAGAGGAGCAGTGTGTAGACAAAACAAACCGGATGGCAACCCGCAGGGCAGCTGACAGATTGAGACTTACAATGGCCTTGCCAGTTAAAATTGCTGAAACAGCCATGCTTGAGAGAACTGAGATGGCTGTGGTTCTCAAGAGTGGCCATCATGGGAAGAGACTTGAACAGTAAACTATGACACAGTTAGTTTCTGAGCCGGTAGCCATTGACTGGATGAGACTGTACAGCTGAGGCTACAATGGGCCAAGACTTAAAGAGATAGTTCACCCAAAAATGAAAACTCGCTCACTATTTACTTTCACTTAAATGGTTCCAAACCTTCATACTGTAAGTTTCTTTCTTCTGTTGAAAACAAAAGAAGATATTTGGAAACCAGAAAGGCATGATCTGAAAAATGGCAAGTGACCCTAGAGGACTGCCATGGACAAGGGTGGATTTAATGTTTTGTGAAATAAGTTATTCTCTAACATGTGAGTGAGGCAAAGGCAGACTGAGTGGATCTACAGCATGTCTAATAAAGATTTTTTAACAAACTAAACAAGAAAAAAATCACAGAGAGTCCCAGGCAAAAACAAACAAGGACCTAGAACTCAAGTAGGAAAACATGAACAACTAAAACCAACAATTATTGAACAGCCTTTATCGAATACCACATCAAAATATCAAACACCCCAAATATAAGTGTATATACTGATACCTTTAATTCCACATTGGTATCCAACGTATTGATATTTCAAGATCAATCCACTCATCTTTACTTCCATCTCATTCCCTCTAACGCATCCTCAGTTAGAACAAAATGGCCCTGATATTCTCCCTCAGAAAGACACTTTATATGATATGCAGAGAATGGGTCTCTCTCCATGCAAAGTCATTAATTTTGCCTTTCTGGTTTAGGATTAGATCAATTTAGATCCAATTTGGCTGTCCCTCGGTCCCAGAGAGCAGGGGGGCCCAGAGCTGGTGCTAATTCACTCTTGCTGTACTCAGAGGCCTGTGCAAATGAAGTGAGAACATTATGATGAATGATCCCTCTGATGGCAGCTACATTAAAGCGGCATTAACAAGCATTCTGCCCAAACCCCCTGCCCACAGCACAAGCTAACTGCCTGCCTCTGTCACTTATTCGTTCTGCACTGCATTTTGAGACCCTGTTTTTATTAAATGGAAATGTTAGGATTTGTCAGAGGTCTCCTTCTTCTCCATCTCTGTATTCACTTTCTTCCAGCTCTTGCCCTTTCCCCCCCTCACCCTTCTCTCTCTTTTTCCCTGTGTGATTAAGAAAAGAACAGGGCAGAGAGAGAGCTTTGAAGGATAGAAATGAACTGCTCTTCTCTGTTGGGCTCCCTGATTGCGAGCTGGTCATTACCATATGATTATTAGTGATGGACTATTGGCCTCCCAGATATTCCATTATGAATCAGCTCTCTGGGAGCTCATTAGAGGTCTGCGTTTGGGCACTGTCAATCGGGGCCCTTCCTACAAGGAGCCGTCTCAATCAGCCCTGAGCATGGGGTTTTTAATAAGACTCCTGAACTTCACGTCGGGACTAGAAGTCACTGGATGGATAAATAACATAATGTTAAAAAGTTATATTTGTATCATGCCAGCTCATGAGGTGGAAATTTTCAGTACAATGATCAGGCTTTGCAACCTTGGACTGATATAATGCATGGTTTTGTTTTCAAGCATAAAAAATAGTGATTATTGACCTTTGGAATATATCAATCAATCAATCAATCAAACAAAGTCAGCCAGTAAGTCAATCAAGAATGTATTTCTTTGTTTATTTAATTTTGATTTAAGTTTGGAGATCAGAAAGATTTTTTTTTTACATTCAGAAATTTTGGAATTAATCAAGCAGCTTTGGTGAGCGCATGTGACACATTGGCAATAAACAAACAAATCTAACCTTGTTAACACATACCTCATGATGCATTCTCCTTAGTACTTCGGCCAGCAGATTAGCGAGTGTACATGCCATCTCGCTAGCCCATGGACATTTAGGCCCAATCCCATTTCTTCTTTTGTACCCCTACCCTTCCCATTCCCCTTGGCCCTTGTGAAGGGGAAGGGCTTAACTTTTGGGGAGTATTCTGAGAAATTTTTTACCCCTTGGTTTCGAGTGTTGTCTTGGAAAATCTCAGTTTCAAGGGCTATCTTAGTCCTACGCCTTCAAGGTAAAGAGAATTGGGACACCCCTACCCCTTCACGTGAACGCAAAAAACAAGAGTTAGGGCTTAGGGGAAAGGCTAAAGGGTAGAATTGGGATTTGGCCTTACACACTTTGCTTTTATCTCTGTTATCACTTCCGGACTCACTACATATACATATTACACACACACACTCCATACTTTGTGTTTTATGTTGTATTGTTTGCCATTTTTGTTACATGAGTGGGCGGTAGTCGGATTTCTCTTCGCACTAGCCGTTTATGACATCATTACTGCGTGGTGGAATCCGACATAACCATTGTTGTTGTCCTGTAGGAGTGTCACATGTCTGTATGTCCTGAAAAATGGAAGTTGTATATTAATATTTTGGTTGTGAAAATATTATGTTTTTGTGTTTTGTTTTAAAAGAGGAACATTAAGGAAAATATCACATTGTATGTGGAAATGTGGACAGCAAACTTCTTTTGTAAATTTTTAAACTTACCTTTTAATGGTTGCTCCAAATAGGAGGCGGAGCCTGGCCTATAAAAGAGTAGGTCAGACTCCAAACCAGTGCTTTGTTTACCAAGTCAGCGAGCGAGTTACTGAGGTACCGTGAACAAATTTCTAGTGGTTGTATTCTGTGAATACATTTCATATCTTTTTGTAAATATACTGTATAAATATAAGTATTTTTGTTTGTTTATTTGATTTATTTTTCTTGGGACCTTTTTGTCTTCAGTCTTTTAGTACTTTGTATTATTATTTATATTTAGTCACTTAAATATACTAAATATACTCTCACTTCTTGTGGATTCTACGACACTGTAAATAAACATCACTTGCACTGAAGTGCTTTCCTGGGTGCACCATAATTTTTTTTGTGAACCAGGCCTTAATATGCTCCCATTTGGTCTGACTGGATCCAGACAGGTTCGGGAGGATTGACTGTACCACAAACGTAAATTATGCCAAATTTGTAGAGAACTGTCTTCATGTTCGTATATCTGCATGCATTAATATTTAACAGAAATCAACATATCTATTACAAAATTACAATAATAAAAAAAAAACAATGCTGTTGTTTACAATCATTAAATGTCTTGTCCAGTGTCTGAAGAATCGTTGTCTGTGTTATTAGTATTACCATCACTCCATTTTCTCTTCAGTTGTTCTTTTGTTGATTCTCCGCTCTCTCCCTGGCCTGCTGTTGCTGGTGTTTGTTATTCAAAGGCAGGTGCATCCATCATCAAAATGCAATTTAATTTTTCTTGTGCACTGATACTCCCTCTCTCTCTCTCTCTCTCTCTCCTGTTCTCCGTGGTGTTGATAAAGTTGCTGACTTCTGCCTATCCTCTAGATGAGATCGATACTGTACCTGTTTGTTTACGGTTATAATAACACTGTTGGCCCCTACCCACAATGCTTGTTTAAGTCAAGGTTTTTCGTGCGCAACATTTTAGTGGTTAAGAGAGGTTTTTGAGGCCGGAAAGATGGGAAGAAGCGAGGGAAGAACTCTCTGTTCTATATGACTTTGATCAGTGTTTCGAAAGTGTAAATGTAACAACTTCGGTTTTGACACCCAGGGCAGATCTAGAAACATATTTATGGGGTGCCAATGAATTCTCATTGTCTTCATTCATAATAAAAATGGTGTGTTAATGATAAATGAGCATCTCACATAAGTTTTGACTGGTCTTACTAGTTGACTTTAGCTTTTACTCTGTGTTAAAGTGCAACCTAAGTTCAACCTTTTTTTTAAAACATACAGTAGACACAGGCGACATGGAACAATGCCACAGTCAGCTTTCACCACTGCTAGTTTTCTGGCATCAACTTTGTAGTCTTTGTATTGCATTGTGTTTTTTGCCATCCCAAGTTTTGCATTTGTTCAGCAAGAATCAGCTCTGATGAGTGAACTTTTAATCGTTTGAACACAGCTAGTCAATGCTGTTTGCCAATTGTGACAGCCTGGCAACTTCACTCATACCCTATAGTGGCTGCTATGAATAATATCACATTCAAAAGGTTGGATGTAATGCCTTTAGGGTGTCGAACGATTGAGACTGTCAAAAAGCTTGTTCTGGAAGAATTTGTCAATACTAAAAGTGAGTTAGATCAATGGTTCTCAATCACATTTTTGGAGCCCCCCAGCACTGCACATTTTGCATGTCTCCTTTGTCTGACATGCTCATTTTAGGTCTTGTAGACTCTACTAATGAGGTGATGACCTGAGTCAGGTGTGCTTGATTAGAGAGACATTAGAGAAACGTGGGGTATGTCTCAATCAGCTCCCTTGTTCAGTAGTCAGGGCACTGATCAGGGAGTCAGCTATTGTAAGGACTGTATTAATCGCTACAAAATTCCAGTGCACTGAAACGTTAGGTGCGTTCGACTTCATGCAGCGCTGCACAGATCGTCTTAAAGCGGTGCATGCTGGTTAGAAATTTTGTCCGGGTTGACGCTTCGCTGACGCCACGTGACTGTCCCATGTGGCATCAAAGTACCGCGACAGTGCTCCGAGATCAGACGACTGATTCAGCCGGTGCAGCATCTGAGAGCGACTGCTGGAGCTGCGATGACAACACCAATATTACACGATTGGCCAAGTTCACCGTATGACAACAACCACATGTGTTTCGGGCTTATTAATGGACAAATTCCGATTCACAAATTTCAAAACAAACAATTCACTTTTCATACCCTCTCGATTTTGTATATATCATGCTTATTAAAAGACTACAAATATTTTACTGCAGTAATCATTCTTTGTTAAATAATCTGGTTATAAAGGCTAGATCGTTTGCACAGGTTTATTTTCAACATTTTTATACAGACTATTTACTGCATTCAGCTCCATGAACGTTTTAAATGATATATTTTAGTAAATAACCTAAATATATTAACTCAAATAGGCATAAGTATTACAAACTTGCAATAAAATAATTATCATCATTGATCCTGACACCCCTATAAAGGTTTCTTAACCAATTGTTTAAAAAAAAATTTAATATAAAAATATATGATTATAAAACATTTTTTCTGTCTAGCCGTTTATGCAGAAATGTTAAAAGTGACATTGATGTCACATATTGATAAATAAAAAGAATTGTATGTATTATTCGTTCGTTTGTTCATTTATTTGTTTGTTTGTTTACTCGTTTGTTTGTTCGTTCATTCGTTCATTTGTTCGTATGTTCATTAGTTCATTAGTTAGTTTGTTTGTTTGATTGTTCCTTTGTTCATTCATTTGTTTGTTCATTCATTTGTTTGTTTGTTTGTTTGTTTGTTTCATTCGTTCGTTCGGTCATTTGTTTGTTTGTTTGTTCTTTCGCTTGTTTGTTTGCTCAATTGTTTGTTTATTCGTTTGTTTGGTCGTCAGTTTAGGTGCATTCGTTCAATCGTTCATTTGTTTGTTTGTTAGTTCATTCATTTGTTTGTTTGTTTCTTCTTTTGCTTGTTTGTTTGCCCGTTTGTCTGTTCATTCGTGCGTTCGACATGAAGCATGGCTGCAGCCGGCTATCAACAAGATTAGCCAAGCGCAGGCAGGGGCAGAGTTAAAAACGGAGCTGTCAAGCCGGACACTTCGGGGCTCAAAGTTGCTGCCGTCATGATGAGCGATCAGATAGCATGATAATTAATTAATTAATTAATTAATTAATTAATTAATTAATTAATTAATTAATTAATTAATTAATTAATTAATTAATTTATTTATTTATTTATTTATTTATTTATTGCAATAACAACAGTACAAATAAAACACAATACAGTCTCTTTAAACTATAATTCATTTTTAAACAAGGGAATTATGACTTAAATTTAAGTAGCCTATATAACAAATGCATGAGAAATAGTAGATGTTGAAAGATATATCAATATTGTTCCAGTTCTTAAAAGGGGTTTACATTTACATTTATAGATATAAAGTTTCCAATATATATTAGTGTAAAACCCAAAACAAGATATTTTGATTAAGTCTTAAACAATGATTAAGATTATTTTGGATAATGAAAGCATTTTTAAAAACGCTCTTTAATCCAAAAAGATTCAAAAAAAAGGACCAAAATAAGTGAGCTACTCTTAGTAGAAATTTCCCAGAAAGAGCAGGTACATCAATGTCACTTTTAACATTTCTGCATAAACGGCTTGAAGAAAAAAAAAAAATTATAATCATATGTTTTTATAATTAATATATTTGTTTACTTAATTTGTTTAGAAACCTTTATAGGGGTGTCAGGATCAATGATGATAATTATTTTATTACAAGTTTATAAGACTTATGCCTATTTGAGTTAATATTTACTGTAGGTTATTTACTAAAATATATCATTTAAAACGTTCATGGAGCTGAATGCAGTAGTCTGTATAAAAAAAGCTGAATAAACTTATTCAACCAATCTAGTCATTATGAACAAAAGATGATACTGCAGTAAAATATTTGTAGTCTTTTAATAAGCACGATGTGTACAAGATAGAGAAGGCATAAAAAGTTAATTGGTTGTTTTGAAATTTCAAACATTCGTTTGTTCATTCATTTATTCGTTTATTTGTTCATTCATTTGTCCATTTCTTTGTTTATTTATTTATCAAGCATTCTAGCAAATATTTATAATGGTTTAAATGTTGCAGGTATATAAAATAATCAAATTATTTATCTATAATCTACTTTTTCTTTGGAAAACTACTATATTCAAAATATTACTTCTGTTGTTTGTGAATTCCAGTTTTGATGTTGCACAATGAGAATGTTCTCATGTCACACTCAGTGTGTCAGTGTGTAGTAAACTGTCCTTACTAGTGCCCAAGTTAGTGGACACAACTTACTGATCCACAACCTCAGGAGCTAGGGAACTACTGAGCAAGAGGACTGAAAGAAATTAAAGTTGATGGTCTACTGTTTTCCTCAATTTTTGCCAATAGTCAGACCCTGTCTGGGACTTTTTGGCCAATTGGAGCGTGTTGAATCGGCATTTATAAAATTAAGATTATTTATATTCATAATGGAAAGTGAAGGTCTCATTTAAGTGCAGACTGTAACTACTGGTTGTCTGTAGTCTTTGTGTTGTGTAAAAGTGCAACTTTTTTTTTTAACCATGACCTGGGACAATTCCACAGACTGGTTTTGTAGATGCTAGTTCTCTGGTGTCGGTTTGGTGTGTCAAAGCCCATTTCCTTTAAACTGCATTGCGTTTCCTGCCATCACAGCTTTTGCATTTGCTCAGCTTAAAGCAGCTCAGACGGGTGACCTTGCAATCACATGACCTCAGAAAAACACAATTTGTCAATGCTGTCTGCCAGTCTTGACAAAGCCTGGCAACTTTCCAGAAGCCCCATAGTGGCTGCCGTGCATGATGTCGACTGCCTGAAATGTCTTCAAGGTGCCGGACGCATGTGTCTGTCACAGAAAGCTGTTCTGGAGGAATTTGTCAATACTAAAAGAGGTGAGTTGAGAGGACTGAAAAAGAACCAAAGGTGAGAGAGAGAAAAGGGGAAGAGAGAAATAAATAAACCATGACTTTGACGTCTCACACAGATTTCCCGACCCTTAAAACCAGTCATCCATGTTTTAAGAGGTGTGGGTGCGTGCCACAAAACCGCCCTTCATTCGATCCTTCCTGGTTATATAGTTCTTTCTCCATGTTGGGCCCCTTCATTGATTTTCCCCCCTCGGCTGACGTGTTTATTGTTTCAGGGCAGGAGTACCGTCAATAAACCATAAAAGAGAGAGAAAAGAGGGTGCAATTGAAGACATAAGGGACATAGTAAAATAAAAACATTGAGATTGAGTGGCAAAATGGCCTGTACCGACCACGACCCTTTACATCGTTTGTTTTTCTAAAGGCAAAGAAGAGGATATTAGCGCTTGAGGAATGGGGCCAGACTTCATCACCTCTTCCGAGGAAGGCAAACAGTACATCAAGTTCCTATTGCTTGCTCGTCCAGTCCGTTCGGCCCAGTAAAATCATGTTTACCCAGCAGAAAATGGCACTCGCGTTGGTAAACAGCCTTTTTGTCACCAACATGTCGCTATAGCAGGCGAGCGGGAGCCGGTTGCCATACATTCTTCGTAATTGTCCTCAAAATGATGGCTGTTGGCCATTCCACTGTTGCTGTGACAGGGAACAATTCAGAAAAGAGGAAGGGAGAGGGTAAAATTTCCGTTCAGCTTTCTTTTTTCCTGCCTGTCTTTTGATTATAGCCATCCCTTATTAAAGTGCCAGGCTGTGAGTTGTAGAAATATATCAACCCTATTGAAATTAGCTGCAGGTCTGAGCTGATTTTTTTTTTCTTTTCTTATCCCGCCACCCTCCAACCCGGCTGATGGCGGAGCAGATGAATCAGCAGCATGGGCTCTTAAGAGACGCCAGGCTTAGACTGGAGCAGGGGAGAAGGGTGACAGAGGAATCTGCTACACCATTAATTACAGTAATGGTGATGCAGCAGGCGGGAAAAACGGCTCACTGTATAATGAGCTTCGTGAATAAAACTCACTCTCCGTGCCTTGTGCCCAATAAACACTGATTAGGCCACGTAGGGATGGAGTGTTAAAGGTCTAGTTGATATCAAGCAATCAAAATCCAACTACTGCTGGATGGGTAGGTAGGACAATGACATGAGACAAGATTTTTTTGATTTTGTTTAAGGAACTATTGTCATTTTGGGCCTAGATATGTATATTTGTAGGTGTCAAAAATAGGTCTAAAAATTAATAAATATATTTAGCTATTTCTTCATATCAAACACAATTTTGGGACTGATTTATGTTAATAAACGTATACATAAATCTATTGATTTATGTAGGGGTGGAGTTTTGAAGGTCTAGTTGATATAAAGCCTGGTTTATACATTTATACAGTACTTCTGCGCGCTGTTTGTGTTGCTCTGCAATAGCACTTCCGAAACGCTAGCTGGCAGTGAGGTTTTTATATTCAGCTGTGTTGAATTTCTTTGCTGGTGCTTTGTTTTTTATAAACGCTACCTTAATGTACAAGTGGCTTAAGCTCGCTCATTTTGAGGCAGGAACTAGTGGATGTGCAACAACTTTAATCATAAGGTAAACACAAAACAAAACTTTCCATCTGCAGCTCCTTCACAGGACTCGACACTTGTAAACACTTGCGCCAACGGGTTCGCGTAGCACTCGGTCCTGCCCACACTCGTCAGCGCTACCAAGCCGACCAATCACAGAGCTTGCGATATTTGTCGTTGCAACGTGTAGTTACATTTTTTGAGAGGTGCGCGTCAGCGACGGCCACGGCTAGGGGTATGCGACCATTCAAAGGCTACGCCAGAGCATACAAGTGCGCTTGACGCAGAAGTATAAATCAGCCTTCAGGCGGTCAAATCCTAACTACAATGCATTTTAATGATGGATGGGTAGGTAAGACAATGACATGAGATGACATGAGAGAACTATTGTCATTTTGGGCCTAGATATGCATTTTTGTAGGTGTCAAAAATAGGTCTAAAATCAATAAGTATATTTAGCCTTTTCTTCATATTAAACACAATATTGAGACTGATTTATGCTAATAAACATGTACAAGCATCTATTGACTTACATAGGGATGGAGTTTTAAAGGTCTTGTTAATATCAAGCGATCAAATTCCAACTACAAAGCATTTTAATGCTGGTATTTAAAGCATTTTGATGAGTAGGTAGGACAATGACATGAGACAAGATATTTTTACACTTTTCTAAGGAACTTGAATATATGTCTATTTTCTCGTACCTAACGAAAGGTGAAAATGTTATCAATGGGGCATACACTTTTGTATATTAATTCGTTGGTTCGATGGTTGGTTCATGGGTTGGTTTGTTGGTTGGTTTGTTGGTTGGTTGGTTTGTTTGTTGGTTGGTTGTTTGGTTGGTTGGTTCGTTAATTCATTCATACCATACAGGTGTACAGTATCTTAAAATAACTATTTGAATTAAATGTCACTGTGTATGTTAAATGCTATTGCCATTTTGGGTTCAAATATGTATTTTTGTAGGTGTCAAAAATAGGTCTAAATATTAATAAATACATTTAGCCATTTTCTCATATCAAACACAATTTTGAGACTGATTTATGTTAATAAACTTGTACATGCATATATTGATCTACGCATGAAACTGATCACTTTGTTATCTGAAAGCTGAACAGATGAGGAGTTTGAAAAACATAACACCTTTGAAATGCATTTTGAAGGTTAATATGTTAGTTATGCATCAGGTCAGTAAGAAATAGAAGTACAGCACTTTCACAATGCATTGCATGTGTTTAAAGAGCATTTATTAGTCCGTCAGCTGAACTCTTCTTGAAAGTTTGTTTACTTTTTTAGTGCTGGGCAATTATTAATCACTATTAATCACATACAAAATAAAACTTTATGTAATATTTGCGCTTGTGCTGTGTATATTAATTTTCTATGTTTATGAAAAATATTGCTGACCAATGATTAATCATGATTAATCACATCTAAAATATTTTTTATATGATTTATGTTTGTGTATTATGTATATTTATGATGTGCGTGTATATATAAATACACACATACATAAAACAAAAATATTTACATAAATTTATATAGAAATAAACATTTTCTCATGCATTAATTTGTATTTAATATACATCATAAATATATATATATATATAATACACAGACATAAATCATATAAAAACAAACTTTTATTTTGGATGTGATTTAATCATAATTATTATTTTTTATGAACTAAATAAAACCAACCTGCCCTTTTATTTCTATAATTAAGAATAGACTAGTGTCATTGACCCAGTCATATGGACGAAAATGTTTCTGGAAGCCCCACCACAGCAGCCAGCTGTTCCTCCCGTGTCAGGCTGAAATGTGTAGAGTAAAATGTTTAAATAAACACTCAACCCTCTTCTCATTCAGTAGTATCACCCACCCTCGGTAATTGCACCAGCAGATCTTACAACCAACTCTGTGAAATATAAATGATTGCTATGAAAGTTTAATTAACTTTATGTAAGCTTTCCCTCCGCTGGAGACCTTGGTTAATATTCTAAGATCGCAAATGCGTGACCTTGCAATGTATGTTTTACCGAACTAATTTCATCAAAGGCAACTGGATACTACAGTGGGTGCTCGGAATATTCAATAGCTCTGATTGGCTTTAAACATCCAGCTGTGTTTGGTTGGGGAAGATTTTGCTGGATTATGATGTCACAGATCACTGACCCTGAACATTGCTTTAGACCTGGTGCTTACTTGAATATTAATTTCCAATTGCTTTTCAAATCAGTAGTATAGGCGATCCTTAAATGCATCATGCTGCTTTTGCTGAGATTCTAATGAGGAGTGAAGGCAAAAAAAATAAGTTTTCTTGATGTACTGCATTGTAAGTACAGCACAGAACAAGAGTCAAATTTAATCCCGCTCACTTTAGAGAGTACAGCGGAGCAAATGTGATGAACTTCGAGTTCACGTATAAATATAACAAGACGTTAATTCCCATTTCGGTTTCTTTAGAGCGCAAGATGTAGGGTTTTTAAAGACTTGACCTACTCTTGATTTGCAGCGCGCATCAAGTGAAACACGAAAATGAGCTTAGCACTTTAAATCTTGAAATGAATTTAGCACAGCATACATTGCTAATTAAGCCATTAAATTGGCTGACTTTTGCAATCAGACTTTAACCTTTGTAATAAATTTAGAAACATAAGGAGGGAAAAAAGAGAGCATGGAAATAATTTGCTCTTAGATGCGAAACTAGACTGTGAAGAGTAATGTCATTATGATATTGTGTTAAAATCATAATTAAAGCCTCCTTATGTTTATAATTCTTAATATGGTTCAAGTCAGAGTGAGGAATAATCCGCATTAGGACTTTAAGACAGTGGTTTTCTGGTGCAGTCTTTTAGCTTTTAACTTGATTAAGTATTTATCATGACCTTTCGAATAAGCTGACCTAAACCCATGCAGGCTTGATCTAGCAATGAATGTTCTGGGTTCAAAACAAGTTACATTTTATTGACGCTATCTCTGGCATCTCTTGTGTGCGCAGTAATGCACTTACAATCGAAGTTTCTGGAGAACTGCACCAATCGTTTTTCGTTTTCTGCCTCTTCTCTGACCGTCTCTGTCAATGAAGTGGCAAAGAGGCCAAAAAAAGTGTTATTGAGCTGTTATTGAGTCAGGTATTCGTGCTTTTAGCAGTCTGATTCTGCTACTGTACTGTGCATGAACTGGTTATATGTAATCAAAGTAAGAAATAAGGCCGGATTTTACTTCTTTTCAAAAACATCTTGCTAACAAATGGGTAGAAAAGTTGTTTAAAGCGGTGGTTTTCAACTGGTTTGGCAATGGGACCCACATTTTTACAAGGTCATCAAGCCGCGACCCAAATTTTCAGGAACTATAATATAATTTTAGAAATTATAATTAATTTGTATTTATTTGTTAACAAACAAAGTAGTGACAGACAAATCATAAGAAAATTTAACAAATCTTACAAATAAACAAAATTTTATTGCTGTCATTTAGCAAAATGTATCAAATTATAGAAATATTACAAAGTAAAAATGACAAATACTGTAAACGGTGGTTAGGGTAAGGTTCAGTTACCATAAACTAAACTCAATTGTTAATAAAACATTAATACTGATCCTGTTAAACAGAACAAACCAGCAAATTACAGTAAACTGATTCAAATAATCATAACCATTTTTACATCTAATATGACAGCAATGATAAACCTCTGTTTCACTTAACAGTAATTTGGGAAGCTAATGAGATAACTGAGGATGTGCTTTACTCCTGATAAGAGTTTCAAAGTCTGGGGTGATGGTAGACAGTGCTACCCGAAGATCGTGCTCTATGTCTAACCTGTTCCTTTGTTTTGGCTTAAGCTGCAACAAAAGAAGAGAAGCCACTTTCACACAAATACGTAGTGCTGAATGGTAGGATGGATTTAATCGTACGAGTGGCAAGGGACGAATACTCAGAAAGCACTTCACGGCACCAAAACTGGGAGAGGCTTACTTCACTGAATTTCTTTTTCAGCGTCTTATCACATGACGGCTCCACCAGCTGATTCTCTTCGTTGCTCGGAAACGTAACGATTTCCACGTCGATTCCAAAGGGATCACTTATCCACGGATCATCATAGTGTTTCTCGGGAAAATTGTCAGTACAGTTGTTGCGGGCGCATTTCAAAATAAAAGTCCGGTATAAGCAAAATAAGTAAAAAATTTAACTTTAGTTGTTTTTTTTTGACCACACACTCCGCGACCCACTTTTGGTTCACGACCCACCAGTTGAGAAACACTGGTTTAAAGGATAGTGGCACAGATAAAGGTTTAAAATGTAAAATATATTGTGATTTGTGAATGTTATAGTGTTTAACTTAATTACTGAAACAAAATTTTTTTGTGGTTTTACAATCTGAAATCAGTATTTTCTGTGGTTTATTTTGCTGAAATACATCTTAAGTATTGTTCACTTAAAATTTGATTTTTTTGTCAGAATTGCATTATGGAAGCTTAATCTCTTCTCTGTCGACTTTTTATGTTAAAAAATTCAACTCTACAGTTTAACAAAGTGACTTTTTTGATAATTTTTAGTAGTTTGAAATAATGAAATGTGTAGGAAATTATCAGTAGAGAAAGAAGTATGTAAACTAACAGAAAATGTACTGGCAGTTTATTACAAGGTTTTTGTAGTGTAGCAACACTACACCCACCCTGACAATATATCACTTTAAAGTAATAAAAATGTTAATAAAAGTCAATTTTTTAAAAACTTTTCAAAGTTAAAAGTCAAATAAAATACCAAAAAGACATGAATCACAAAATACAGAAAACTGCTTATTTACAGATTGTTTTTACAGTGTAGTTTAAAGGTGCAGTATGTAAGTTTGACACCCAGTGGTTAAACTAGGTATTGCACTCCTGCTTCAAAACACACCCAAGAGCAGGTTGCCAGATTGATGACACCAATAAAGGCTGATTTAAACCGTGTTCTAAATAAAAGCAATGCCACACTATAAAAGGAATATTTTCCATGTTGAAAAGAGTTTTTGTTCTAACCAACACTTAGAAACGGCTTCTATTTCTTGCTGCCGAACAACAGAAATTTGACAATGATCACCTCAGGTACACCTTATGTGCTTTATTAACCTCCTAGTTATATGTGGACAGCACATTTTTAGCTCTTAAGTAGATATTTAAAATACTTTGTTTTATATTTTGGTACAGACATACAGTGTCATCCTGCAACTGTTTTGCAGCATATGAAATGTCCCAAGCCCTATTTTTAACTGTCCAAAATGGAAAATAAAATGTTGTTTTTACTCTGATAGTCAAAGTATGTTAAATATGCATAAAAGAAAATTCGGGAAAAAGTGCTTTATGTAAATTCGGACCACAAGTCGACATATATGGACATCATTTTTCTCTAAAAGTACATCATATCAAAAGATGATACTTAGATTTTTATTCTAATTATGTTCCATTAAGCCCAAATAGCAAAGAGAAATAAAAAATGCATGTAAAAAACACCTTGGGCCTTAAGATCTTAAGTGTTAAATGCTAATAATGTGAGTTTGAATGTCATTTTACTTGACATTTATTGCCATACTACTGAAAGCAGAAGCAGATAGTTCACCTCAAATCTTGAAAATAAAATTAACTGTTTGAAATTAAACTTTAGAACTGTGACTCAGTATAAACCAACACATATCAGTGATTCAGAATGTACATTTAATAATGTTAAAGAAGTTTAATATGCATTATTGTAAACCTTAGCATTTTGTTGGAGTGCAGTAAGTGGACAATCTGTATTGTATAAACAGCCAGATTGCTTATCACCTCGTCATGTAGTGTGTAGTTAGGACACAGGGTTACAGTTTAACCTGCTAACCTAATGTTTACGTTTGTAATATTTATATTATTTGCTAATTAATAATCACTTTATGTGGAACTCTGAAACTGCGTGTCATTTTGGAGGCTGTTACTCTCAACCGGAGGTCGCATTTCAGTCATGGGCACATGCTTGTAAAGCCTTCCTGACTGAAAATATCACACTAAGGCAACTGAAATATTGTGCTGAAATATTATTGGCTAAACTGGCGTTGGGAATATTCACTTAGCATGTTTTTAAATATCAGCAAACATATTATGGTATTTTTATGCTTTAGATAAGTCACGACATGCTTCAGTGTTTGTTGTTTTTTTTCTACATAATAAAAAATTTATGGGGTTTGAAACCACATTGAGCTCCACTAATTTACATTGTCATAAAAAATGGAGTTATATACATACATATACACATATACACAGATTTGGAATTATATAAGTGAGTAAATTATTAATTTTTGTCTTAACTCTTTCTTTAACTTTTATTTAACTCCATTTAAACCCATTCCATGAGCTGTTTATCATCTGCTTTGACTGCATGTCAAAGTTTGGCCCATGAGGTGTTTGAAAAATCAAGCATTGCACATCAATCAGAACCGCTTAACCCAAAACCTTCCACCCAATCATAGCAGAAGCACTGTGATGGCTTCTTTACCACCGTGAAAATGCAGAGACAACATTTCTCAATGCACACTATACAGTCCTGTGGCTGTCACAATCCAGCACTGAACGCTCTATAGATCCAAACCGATGTATTTTGGATGTGAACTGTGGCCATTGGCAGCATTCACCGGTGTAAATAATGTCAATCTAAATAGCAATGAATCAATTGCCACGCCATTCCTTTCTCATCACTCACTGGCAAACACGTCACTCCACACACTCAGCCAAAGGACTGGTTCTTTCCTAACATGAATGACACCATTGCAATGACTCGTGAGTTATATGCATTCAATTGCATTCTCAAAGCTCCGATGAATACCAATTATCCCAGAGTTTTTGATGACTGTTGGCTTTTTTTTCTCTTTTTTTTTTTGGAATTGCTTTTTAACAACTAGAAAATTGAATTTGTGAGTAACCCGTATCCCACAGTGTGGTCTAATTTCCCATCAAGCTATGAAATACTGAATATTTCGATACACAGCCTCCCCACCAAGCATTTCATGGTTATCAGCTGCAATTTTTGTTGAAATTACCAATGACTCCCCAGCGATTAGCTCAGTCAATGCACACTTCAGAAGTTCAAAAGTAATTTCACTACTTACAGTGGCACTGTAACTAATAGCCTGCCGCCTCAATTAATGGTGACCTCTGATTGCGTTTGAAAGTTTGTGACACAGCACTGATTTTTTTTTTCTTCTTTCACACTCCCACACACTGCTGGATGTCGTCTGGATCTCACTCTCATGCTAAACTTACTGCAGCTTCAGTTACTCCTACGACTGCTGAGAATTTCCAGTCAATTCTGCTATCACAAACTTGTTTAATGCGGAGGCGTTTTTGATGTGCGTGTCTCAATATTGTTTGCAGAACACATTTATTGGTTTTCATCATCAGCATCAGGGTGATCCTCAGTGAAATGTCTTCATTCTGATCTCCATCTCACTCCTCCTCGCCTCAGTCTTTATTTAAATATATTTATTTGGGTTATCTTTACGGAAATGTCTTTGATCTTTGTCATCATCCTCATTACAATTATTGCTAAAGTAATACTCTTTTTAGAATTATCTTTGTCTTTATTATCTTTCATTATCTTAAATCATCATCATCAAATTTGAAATATCTTCAATCGAATAAAATAATTAAAAATATTCATTAGTTGAAGTGTGATCGGCATATTCTTGTTGAAGTATTGCTAAAGTATCTTCATGCCGTAATCAGCATCGTGTAATATTTTGAATCAAATTTTCTTCCTCAAATATTATTTTTACATTCATTTTCAATACCTTAAACATCATTTAATTGGCAGTTCATTCCACTGTGGTGATAGTGAGTGAGCATACATCCTTTTAAAATCTTCATCCTGATGCATCCTCCATCATCTTTATTGTCATTATCATGTTATATTCATTACCATCGTTAAATATCTTGATTCCAGTTATTATTTTAATTATGAAATGGAATCACAGAAATATGTTCATTATTATCTTCATCTTCATTATAATCATCATCATCATCCTCCTCCTCAAAGAAATGTCTTCATTCTGATCTTTATCTTCCTCCTCATCAAAATGTCTGAACTTTTAATTTAATAATGATGTTTATTTATGGATCATCAAAGTCAGCATGACGATTATTGAAATCTCTTTATTCTGATCTTCATCCTCCTCCTCTTCTTCCGTCTCCTCCTCATCATCACTGAAATATCATTATTATACAGCACATCACAAATTATACTCTTATGTATTGTCCTTACTGTCATCATTATACTCTTCAGATCATCTTTCTTCTCAGCATCCTTACTAAAAATATCATCTGATCATCTTTATCATCATCATCATTGTTGATAGCGTACACTTTGCTTTTTCGCCATAGCGATTTAGCCGCTAGTTTTTGACACTGACTTTTGAAGGAACTTTCCTATGTATTTATTTACATCAGACACTTCTTGTACTTGCAATTCTAACTCTGATTCAGCGCCACATACAGTGCTCAGTATAATTGAGAACACCCCATTTATAAAATTTATATTTTTATTAATTTCTCTGTGAATATAGACAATGTATTTTGGTGCATTTAAACAAAACAGATT
Source organism: Danio kyathit (assembly GCA_903798195.1). Taxonomy (NCBI): domain Eukaryota; kingdom Metazoa; phylum Chordata; class Actinopteri; order Cypriniformes; family Danionidae; genus Danio; species Danio kyathit. The sequence continues at coordinate 23,738,305 of LR812539.1, read as the reverse complement.
TATTAAAGATATTTATTAAAATACTATTTTAGACACCAAACATATTTAAAAATTAAAAGATAATTGCAAAAACTATTACAATCTACAAAATTTCAACAAAATTTTTCCTTTTTTTTTTTTTTTTGCTTCTTGATTTTTACTCTAATTATGCTGAGCACTGTATATCTTGGAAAACATTGTTCAATTCTGAGTGTGCTCCATACATGTGAGTGGGCTTGACAAACCACCTGTAGTTTGCTTGGAGGAATAAACAAATACTTTATATATTGTAATAATTTTGACCTTAAAAGGTTTTTTAAAAAAATAAAAACTGCATTTATTCTAGCTGAAATGAAAAGAAAATATTATCAGATATACTGTGAAAATTTACTTGCTCTCTTAAACATATTTTGGGAAATATTAAAAAAGAATTATAATAATAAATTCAAAGCGAGGGCTAATAATTCTGACTTCAACTGTATATATTGTAGTGAATATTTCATCAAAGTTGTCCTAAAACCATTCTTATATAGTTTCGAAAAACCGATCCAGTTCAAATGTTGACAACTATATTATTTATGTTGATTTCTATATATTATATGTTATATACTTATTATAGCGTTTATATACTGTTACTGTCTGATGGTTTGGTGGTTGCCTCTTTTATTCTCACTTGTGAGTCGCTTTATTTTACTTTGTATAAAAGTGTCTGCTAAATGAGAAAATGTAAAATACAAAAAGATATGTTATTATTTGCTCGTCCTCTACCCAAATTTAATCACCCGCTTCGAATGTTATCACTTGATTGATTATCAGTGGTTATCACCTGATAGATATGAGCCAGTAGGGGCCTACTGCGCCTACTGGTAGGCTCAGAAGGCTGTTATCATCCATCCACATGGCTAATCAGCTGTAGATCACATATGGCTGCGGCCGGAAGTTAACGATAATTACTTATATTATTCATTAAATGTCCCATTAATTGTATTTCATTAACGTGTACCCCTACCCCAACCGTCACAGTAATGTAAAAACAGATCTGGATCTGGAGTCTTCTCTATTAGTATAACTAATTAACCATGCGAATGGATGATAACAGCCTTCTGAACCTACCAGTAGGTGCAATAGGCCCCTACTGGCCCATATCATCACTGATAAAGCCCATTCAATCAAGTGATAACATTCGAATCGGCTGAATTGAATTAATATCAAGAACCATAAAGTGAATATTTGAAGAATATTCTGAAAGTGAAGTCACTGTGCCCTAAAATATCTTGGTTCTGATATTCATCATTATGATTCCTGTCACTCTCACTCTTTCCAGTTGGATCTCTTTCTCTCTCAGATCCAAGCATTGCTGCAGTAGTTTGGTGTCTATTTCTGTCCGCTGTGGACCGGGGCCTCTGGACCCTGAACCCCCTCAGCTCTTTCTGCTCTGTGTCTAATAATCCACTGTTGTGCTGCGGCTCGCTCTTCTCAGGCGTGACTGCTTCACTCCCTGGGGTGAACCGGCCATGAGGGATCAAGCTGACCAGCACAATACTGTCTAAAGCACTGACAGCAACTATACCATCCCATCCCGTCCTATCCCAGCTGCCTGTTACTTCCAGCAGCTCAGTCTGGAGATCAAAGGGATGTTTTTTTGGAACCTGGATTGTAGTGACTACACCACTCTTGATCACAGTTCCTGAGTATGCAAATATGACAGAAGCGATTTAGGATCATCCGCTTGTTAAGGATTACTGTTTCCAGGTCCAAGCCTCTACTCAATTTGATTTGAGAAAACTCCCAATAACCGTTTATGGCCACTGTTTACATTTAAAGCCAATCATTTACAAAATCATGCTGTTCGCTGGTCTACTGCATCCTAGATACAAACCCCACCAACATAGACGGCTTAGCTAAAGCAAGGCTAAATTTGGACCGTCAGTGAAATAAACTAAACTAGTCATCAAGTACAAAGATTAAACAGACTTTACATGTGTAGTCATTCATTCCTGTCTATTTGATGACTGGTCTAATTTTGGCCTATTCTGTCCATTAGATTTTCACTGTCAGCCCAAATTTTGCCTTGTCAGCATAATCATGGATTTTAATGGTATTAAACTATGAGTGTATATTAGTACCATTTGTTGTTTGTTGCTGTTGATGTTTGTTCATTTGTTTGTTTGCTTTTGGTGTTAGTTTGTTTGCTTTTGATGTTTGTTTGTTTGTTTGCTTTTAATGTTTGTTTCTTTGCTTTTAATGTTTGTTTGTTTTCTTTTGATGTTTGTTTTCTTTTGATGTTTGTTTGTTTGTTTGCTTTTGATTGTTTGCTTTTAATGTTCATTTGCTTTTGATGTTTGCTTATAATATTTATTTGCTTGTTTGCTATTGATGTTTGTTAGTTTGTTTACTTTTGATGTTTGTTTGCTTTTGTTTGTTTGTTTGTTTGTTTGTTTGTTTGTTTGTTTGCTTCTGATGTTTGTTTGTTTGCTTTTGATGTTTGTTTGTTAGTTTGTTTGTTTGCTATTGATGTTTGTTTGTTTGTTTGCTTGCTTTTGATGTTTGTTTGCTTTTGATGTTTGTTTGTTTGTTTGTTTGTTTGTTTGTTTTTGATGTTTGTTTGTTAGTTTGTTTGTTTGTTTGCTATTGATGTTTGTTTGTTTGCTTTTGATGTTTGTTTGTTAGTTTGTTTGTTTGTTTGCTATTGATGTTTGTTTGTTTGCTTTTGATGTTTGTTTGCTTTTGATGCTTGTTTGTTTGCTTTGATATTTGTTTGTTTGTTTGTTTGCTTGCTTTGATGTTTGTTTGCTTTTAATGTTTGTTTGTTAGTTTGCCTTTGGTGTTTGTTTGTTTTTTATGTTCATTTGTAAATTAATTTGTCATCAATTCGTTTGTTCATTTAATGTTTTATGTTTTTTTTCTTTTGTACAATATAATAATTATCACAAACTGGTGGTTCTTTACTGTACCAATATACATGGGGGGGGGGGGGGGGGGGGGGGGGGGGGAGTCATGATATCTATATAAGCAAATAAAAAAAATAGAAATATAACAGCAAATATGCTGCAATAACACAATCTGCATATTTACTAAACAAATGTATGAATGATGCAACATTCTCAAAAATCTTTTTCTTTTCTTAATAAATGTGAGACTGATTGATGTCAGACTTAATGAACTTTCTTGAGCTTAAATTAAAATTCTCTCATTTATTCACCCTTCACTTGTTCCAAACCTCTATGTGTTTCTTTCTTATTTTGAACGCAATAGACAAAAAATATGTTTGCATTCAACAGTTGATCGTCACAGTTGACTTCCAAAGTAGGAAAAAAATAAACATCATCAAAGTCACCAATAGCTACCAAGTACTAGAAGTGTAAAGCAATGATGACCAACAATTCCGGAAGTGAACTACTCCTTTACCAATACTGTCTAAGTGTGGGGAATGCCTGAAGTAGGTTGCTACTTGTTGTTGAAACAGTCTGACGCCGTGTCCCATAAATCTGTGGGATTCAAAGATAACTGCTAGGATTTGAAACATATGAAAGTCGAAACGCATAGCAATAATATATCAGCAGAGCCTGTTACGTAACTGACAACTAGGTCATAACAGGCCCCGCTGATATACTATCATGCTTAACGCGAAAAGACAGAAAGTGCTCCATTATGGCAGTACTGGGAGCCATCCATAAATCAGAACTGTTTTGACTGCATCCTCAGCTGTTGTAAGAGAGCATCAGCATCAGTATACAGTGTGCGCTCATTAACATCTCCATTTGGCTCTTTTTCATCTTGCTGTGAGGTGGTGCACTGTTGTGTTATTGCGGTTTAGGCGCTGGTTTCTTTTGTTTGTGAAGGAATGCAAAAATGAAATTCTATCATTATTTACTCATCCTCATCCCAGACCTTTCGAGGAACACAAAGTGAACATTTGAGGAATGCACAGGGGGTACATTGAAGAAAAATTTGGGTGATGATAATAATAAGTGATATATGTGATAACTAGCTTTTTGTGCTATTGTCAATAACCAGTATTTTAGCTACACAGGAAAATAGGTACATGGTTTAATACGCAGCTTTTAATACTGTGCTTTTATCCCTGCTTTTTCACTTAGACCAGGAACATGGTTCAGTCTTGCATGACTTTATCTCAATGGTGCAATAAAATGAAACTAGGCCTGAATGTGTCAAAAACCAAAGAAATGCTCATTAATTTTGAAAAAAAAAAAAAAAAAAAAACTGCTCTCCAAAGGGTGACATAGTTATCAGAACAATTATTGACAACAGGTTAAAATTTGATCAAAACACACATACAATTATTAATACGGTTCATCAAAGAGTTTTTATTGCAGAAACTCAGCTCATTTAATGTTGACAGTTATTCTTAAGACCTTTTATAATTCTCTTGTTGAAAATATTGTCATTTTCCTTTATTTGCTTGTGTTCATAATTGTCTATAATAAACAAGAATCGTCTTTAAGGCATTGTTAATTTGTCCCTTAAATTTTAGGAGTCTTTCATACTACAGTATTATGAACAGCAGGGGTTTAGGATGGCGCATAAAATAATAGGAGATAGCACACACCCTTAAACAAACCTTTTGTGTGGATGCCCCTTGGACGATGTCTAAGGGCCACAAGGTGTTCCACATATTGTTATAAGTTCACTTTTGCGCCTGAAGCAATTCAGTTACGTAATAAATGTAGTAATTGTATTGATTATTTTTATTTACGATTATATATTTTTTATAAATTATTATTATTATTATTATTATTATTTATTTATTTATTTATTTATTTTTTTTAATTTTATTTAATTAAATTTTTTTGTGTACTTGATGTTAAGTGTTGGTGTTTATTGTGTTAAAGTGTGCCATTCTTGTTATATGTGAAGCATCACCATGTCAGAATGAATTGCCCAAGCGAATTATTGAAGCTGTAAAGTAAAGTAATAAATAGCAAAAAACACTTTAATTGAGGTCACAATTTATGCTATTAACTACTGCTTATTACCTGCCTATTATTAAGATATTAACTGTTCATTGGTAGTTGTAAAGTATGATCTTATTATGTAACCCTTACCCAATATCTAAACCCAACTTCCATTACCATTAAAACAAAAGCTAATTAATATTATTTTTTAAGCTAGTAGTTTTAGTTAATGGTTTGTGAATACCATGAATTGTAACCTAAACTTAAGTGTTACCTACTTTTATATACTATTTTGTCTTAAAAATAATTAAAAATTAAGTTCAGTCAATGTAAATTATACATTTTAAAGCTTTGTTTAAAAAAATGTTTAATGTTTTATTAAAGAAGGTAATTTAGACAGAATGATAAACGGATGGATATTTTAAAGATTTGCAGATTATTTAAATAGATTATTATTTGTGTTAGATGCAAGAAGATTTACATACCTTGAACATCCAAGTCTGTAAGAGGTGTGTCAGAGAAATGTAAAAAAAAAAAAGACTTTAACAAAAACTTTTTCATTTAATAGTTTCATGCCAGAAGACATTCTTTGGACATAAAACATAAAACAAGGAAAAATAAAAACACTATCCTATGATTTAGAAAATTCCTCTTCCTATATCAGGATATGTTGCTTTTAAAGTTTGACAGCCCGATTCTTTATTCACTTTCATTTTGTTGAAAATAGTATCCAGGAAATGAGGGTGAGGAAATAACAAGCAAGTATTTCATTTTGGGTAATCTGTTCCGTTAGACTGGCAGCTGTGTGACCGCGGTTATGCTTGATAGAAACATCCAGGTTAGTACTGTGACACTCAACATGGAGTCCAGCGGTGCAGAACGAATGTTTGTTATTTATTTATTTGACTTCTCATTTATTTACTTTCCTGTGTATTAAATGATTTAACAGAACGCACACACAGCTGGCTGTGTAAGCGATGATTAGGCTTTACGGCGAGGCTCCCTCAGCTGCTTTTTTTTGCAGGGGTTTCATGCAGGTGCCCTGTAATCTTTCTCCAAACGACAGTCATTAGAGAGTTTGCAATATCGGCATTTCTGACTAGCTGAGATTTATACCCGTCTTTGGCAAACAGAGAAAACTCTCCGTCATCAGTGCTTATTCACTGCAGTGTGGGACGGGGGAAAGTTAATTAGTTTGTTTGTTTTCAGGTGATTCTGAAGCTGGTATAGGAGAGGCACTTGAGACAAACGTTAAAAGGGAGTGGAAGAAAGAAATGGGGCAGAAGCACCTCAGACAAGGCTGAGAAACATTCTGAAGGAAGAAGAAAGGATGAAGGACTGGAAGGGAAAATGGAGATTGTCAGATAATTGAAAAAGAGCAGGCAGACTGGAAAGAGAAAGAATCCAGAGACGACCATGGGAGAACGAGCGATTGTTGCAAGCTTTGATGAATAGCAAATCAGACTTTTGTAAAAACCTTCCTTCAGTGGTCAATCAGAGCTGCAATTTATCTTCGATACAAAGCTGGGGCTCTGGTAAGAACCCCAGAGGACCCTGAAACGCGGAGGGAGGTGATTGGGCAGTCTGAGGCAGTCGTGCTGAACAGACACCTTTTGCCCACTGGAGCGTAGTGGGGAGCCTGTGCACAAATATGGGCATTTGAGGCCACAGATGTGGTGCTTCCATTTTTCTGTGGTGATGAGGTTATCCACTCTCATTTCAATCCAAACCCAAATAACTTTCTTTGAAGTTTGTTCAGGGGCTTTGAGATTCCAAAAAGACATCTAAAAGCATTTGATAGCATTGACAGCAGACATTGCTGTCCTCCCCATCTTTGGTATTGTGCCCTGAAATGTTGGTTCAAATTGGTGGGTTACGTTGGTGTCGTGACCCAGATGGGAGTTAGAATCCTGGCAGCAGCATTCTGGATGAGCTGCAACTGTCTGACTGTCGTTTTGGAAAGACCAGTGAGAAGACTGTTGCAGTAATCCACCCTGCTGCTGATAAAAGCATGAACACGTTTCTCTAAGTCCTCACTGGAAACAAAGCATCTGATTTTTGCAATGTATTTGAGATGATAGTTTGCTAACTTGATTACTGTTTTGACAAGACTACTGAAACTTAGACCTGACTCCAGAATAACACAGAGATTCTTGACATTATTTTTTGTTGTTTGACCCCTAGAGTCAAGGTATGCATTCACTTTGAGAACCTCATCTCTGCTCAAGAATCACTTCCCTGGCTTCAAGAGGTGCACTAGTAGCCGATGCTATGGGATAGAGTCTCTAATGTTATGTTAATTGCCCCATGTCCCATAGTGTAAATGACACTTTGAATTCCACTCTTTTTACATTAGTACTGTAAGTGGATGGGACTGATGTTGTGTAATCTAAGTCAAGTGCAATTCCATAAGAGCTGTATGATTAAACCTCACTACCCTGATTTCAAGTGGTGTACAATGACAACAGTGACTGACACTAGAAGTACTGTAGCAACCTTGTTAGCCTGCCACCCATGCTGAAAACATTAAGTGGAAGTAGAGTCCTTCTGTTTAAGCATTAACCTTGCATCTGTTGTCTGTGAAACATCTGCATGGGTCAAAAAATGGTACTGATCTGAGACAGTTCACAGATGTCCACAGACACTTCTGCTGATGTGTCTGAACAGTGAGTGTGTGAACTGTTGTGAAACTCGAACAGCTTTGAGCTTAAACCTGACGTCCTGGGCTACAGCGGCTACAGTATTTAGCGTTCTTGTTGTTTGGGTGCTTCCCAAAGAAGGAAATAATGGTCTGAATCTCCCGTATTGCGAGTACAAGTACAATCAGAATGGTTACACGTAATCATTTCATTGGTAGATGCAAGAGAGTCTGGCTGCAGACATGATGCAGTCTCAGACCGGTGCAATCTCAGCCGCACATGCGCATTCAGAATGATGCAACCCCAGCCGCTCATGCGCATTTGAACGTGTGTATTCTCGTGCACGCGCACGTTGCGGCGGGTCAAAGACGGAAAATACGCCAAAATATGGTTACATACTAAGGGTACGACAGACAAAAGAAATACCTATTATCTATAACCACAATTATGTCACAAGTAGCCTGTAAACTCCTATTATAAAAAGATTTGGGTCGCGGCCTAGGATTTTATTTAAAATAATAGCGGACAGGCATTTCTAATATTGTCTAATAACTTCATTACTTCACACGTCTAAAATGTGCTTATATTGGCAAAATGCATGACATATTAATATTAATGCACTACTAAATAAAACATTTCTACACATTCCTCTCACATAAAAAAACATTTATATAGACACGTTATAGTGTTTTACCATTCTGTAGTAGCCTACAGTATTATACCATTTATATTACAGTATTTAAAACTTTTATGTTAACACATGCTACAGCTAGTAAATATTTTAGTTGACTTAGGTTTATTAACTACATTGAAATAAAAACAAAAACCCTTTTATATTTCTTCATAGCAAAATAAACAGACATAATAAACTGTATGACTTATTAATGATTACCAAGGACCTGTTTATATTCCTTTATTGCTGAAAGAAAAAAACGCAATAAATGTATTTCATTCATTCATTCATTTTCTTTTTGGACTTAGTCCCTTTATTAATCTGGGGTCACCACAGCGGAATGAACCCGCCAACTTATCCAGCATATGTTTTACGCAGCAGATGCCCTTCCAGCTGCAACCCATCTCTGGGAAACATCCATTCACACTCATTCACTACGAACAATTTAGCCTACCCAATTCACCTGTACCACATGTCTTTGGACTGTGAGGGCTATCGGAGCACCCGGAGGAAACCCACGCGAATGCAGGGAGAACATGCAAACTCCACACAGAAACGCCAACTGACCCAGCCGAAGCTTGAACCAGCGACCTTCTTGCTGTGAGGTGACAGCACTACCTACTGCACCACCACGTCACCATAAATGTATATAAAACTTTCAAATAAAGAATTATATTTATAACGATTTCTAATCACAGTGCAGTGGGTAGCGTGGGTTTCCGCGGGGTGCTTTGGTTTCCCCACAGTCCAAAGACATGCGGTACAGGTGAACTGGGTAGGCTAAATTGTCCGTAGTGAATGAGTGTAAATGGATGTTTCCCAGAGATGGGTTGCAGCTGGAAGGGCATCCGCTGCGTAAAACATATGCTGGATAAGTCGGCAGTTCATTCCGCTATGGCGACCCCAGATAAATAAAGGGACTAAGCCGAATGATTTATAATGCTTCTGTCACAATAAATGCTAATATGTTTCCAAAACACACAGCAGTTGGTGATTGATGACTTTAGTGAATTAGTATCTGCAGTCAGCCAGTACAGATGCAGACGTCTGAGGAGTGCAGAAATGGACGTCTGAGGAGTCAATGCAGATGTTTTACACCTGCTGAGACTGAGTGATCCACCTGTAAAGATAAATTGAAGAGACAGATGTAAAAATGGTTCTGGTTTATATATTTTTTGTATTCCACTTTATCTTGTCTTTTATATTATTGTCTTTTGTAACAACATTCAAATTACTTTACAACTGTTGTATGACAGTTCCTCTATACGATCCATTTATAAATAATGTTAGTAACACCTAACAAATTGTATAGAGCGATCACCTGCCAAACTGCCCTGTTACTTTTTCAAAACAACACCCCAAAACAGAGCAAGTAAAATATTCATGGTTTTCATTATTGTCTAAACAAATAAATTAAGATACCAAATTATGAAAAACTTGTTATATCAGATAAATATTTAGATATATATTTACATGAATTTAACATGAACTGATGGTGAACAATGATTTTTACATAAAGCTTTTTTAATGTTAACATACTCTTAATAGAATATTTTAAATTTATCCCTTTGTATTAACAGCTTAATTAATGTTTACTTACACATACACTTATGTACTTGTTGTGGTGTTAGATAACATGACAAACAATAAACAACACGTTTATTCAATAATACTGAATCTTGGTTAATCTAAACTTATTAATATTGTAATATGTCAGTTACTGCATTAGTTAACATGAACAAATAATGAACAATGACCCAGATTCAGTGCTACACAATGTTCAACTTGCATGTTATTCATGTTTGTGGACTCTTTACTAACACAATTTATCACTAACAAAGAATTAGTTAAGGGAATTAGGATTTTTTTAGTAAATTGTACGCTACTTTAACATTAATATACTGTGTTACTAGCATTTGTAAACTCTTTACTAGCATGGTTTATCAGTAACAAACCATCTGTTAATGGAATCAGAAACTTTATTGTAATGTGTACATCACTCCAACATTGTGTTACTAACATTTGTAAACTCTTTACTGATATTAATTTCACAAAGTTCTTGTTCTTAATTTTTTATTTTTATTTTTTGCTTAAAAAAGTAAGTTTTAAAATCTGTCAATGTTCTCCCTGTTATGTAATGTAGTAAAGGATCGGAAAGAGATGTGTACATGGTTTTCACTGATTCGCGATCCAGTAAAATCATTAATCACTGCTTTGTAATAAACTCATAGATGTTAGTAACACATCAGTTGTAATGTTGGTTTAGTGGCAAGTCAGCAAAGACTTTACAAATGTAACACATGTTGAAGTAGTGTACATTTTATAATAAGGTTCCTAATTCCCTTAACTAATGCTTTGCGTGATCAATCATATTAAAAAGTCTACAAACATGAATAACATGCCAGTTGAAGACTGTGGACTGAACCTGAGTCTTTGTTTATTATTTGTTCATGTTAACTGCATTAAGTAACACATGTATAAGTTTATGTCAACAACGATTTAGTATTACTGAATAAATGTGCTGTTCATTGTTTAGTCATGTTATTTAACCAATGAACAAATACATTAGTCTATGTGAAAGTAAACATTAGCAAATTATGTTAAGCTGTTAATGTAAAGTGATACAATACAACAATGAGAAACACTTTTTAACTGATGCATATGTTTATTTAACATTAACAAAGATTAATCAACGCTCACGGTAAAATGTAAACTAATGTATGAAGTGACGTTTTTAATGCAATCTTCCTGTAAATGTTACAATATTTAATCTTATGAATAAATGAATTTACTGTCAATAAGCTAGCGGTCGCGCTAAACTGTTTACTTTATCTAAAACACATGGATGACATCGAGGGAGCTGTGTACAGGTTATATCGGGCACATATCACGATCGTTTTAATAACATTCACCTAATAGTTAAAAACACCACATTTAATAACATTGCGAAATTCGCGAATGGAATAAATATACTTACAGTATGTGTCCGTACGTGAAGCATCTGTCTCACAGAGAGCAAAAGTGTGCCCGCGTGCGCATGTGCGGCTGAGTGCTGTCTGATTGCGCATGTCCGGCTGAGACTGCATCACTCTGAATGCGCATGTGCGGCTGAGATTGCACCGGTCTGAGACTGCATCGTGTCTGCAGCCAGACCCTTCTCGGTAGATGTGCATTTAGATTATATATATACATACATACATTTACAGATATTTACCATGTTAATTGGGCATCTCATCTTGGTATAACTTCCAATAACTTGGCTAGAGCTGTTTGCTGGATGATAACGGTTGCTTCATGCTGGGACAGGATATCGACTCTTGCTCCAAGGGAGAGTGGGTGAAGCTGAGACTTATAATGACTGACAGTGCTGTGTTTGCCACGCACACACAAGGAAGTCACAAAAAAGCCCCTCTTACTGTCAAAAGCTCAACTCTTCTCTCCTCCATTCTTTCCTTTACTCCGGATTGCTGTCACACACTCACTATGAGAGAACAGAGTTTGTTTAAATTAGATGCTCCTTTGTTATTTCCCTTTCTCTTAACTTTTACTTTCACCCTTTTTCAGGTTAGATAATGTGTTTTTTTTACTCTACAATGTGAGAGGATGATTATGGTAATATGGTGTGAATATTCATGTCATAGTTATTCATTCCCCTTTTCACTCTGAACAACCACTTCTACTTTTAATAAGTAAAAATATGTTTAAAAACTAATTATATATATAATATATATATATATATATATATATATATATATATATATATATATATATATATTAGCAAAATTGGCGGTGGCAGTGCAATATGGCTGTATATCGGCACTGGTTGGAGGCATGCATTGGCACAAGGCCGCAGACTGAGTGCCTTAAGGGGGTCGCACACCGGATTTGCCTGCCACGCAGCGCCATGCATTTTAAAATTCTAAGCGTAGATTTCTATCAGGGTACACACACTGGTGGCGCCCAGCTATGACTCACGACACTGTTCATATTTCTGTCGCGCCACAGAGCTCCATCTGAATAGTTTCATTTTAAATAACATGCGAAAATGCAAGTCTGGTGTGGGATGCTTCCAACTGTCATGTGCGTGGCGTGTCGAGGCGCTGAGCAATGTATGTGTGACACTCTGAATGATTAGTCACATGTAAATATATGCATATGTATATTTATTCCTTAATTAAATATAATAATTATTGTATATATTGTTACATCTAATGTTGTATTTATTTGAATTACCTTGAGTGGAGAAAATGAGTGGGACAGTTTGTTGTCTGAGGTTGCTAGGGTAACGATGAGCTGCTGGACTGTCATTACGAGAGCGACTCGACTGTGAAGAGCAACGAAACTTTGACTCTCTCATATTTCTATCTTTTAGGTGGGTAAATTCTGTCATAATGCCATTGAAATGTGAAGAATACATGTTATTTAAGTGTCTTAACTAGTTTACTGAGGGGTACGTGCAGTGAAATAGTTACTTTGTAGCGAAGATTGTATCTTTTTGCTGACAATGTATCAAAACAGCCGCCAGCGGCCGTTGTGTTAATTGGTAACTGCAAAGGTTATAAAAAGAGCTCCACCTCGCTTATGTTCAATGTAGAGGTTATATTTTTGTACTGAGGTTGTTAAAAAGAGTATTAATAACTATTTTATTTGTGTAAATGTACTTTTAACCAAAGATGACAGTTACACTCAACGACTGTAACGGATTTGTTTACATTTGTATTTCTCAGAGCTGGTCCATATATACAGAGCAGATATGACTGTGTTAGAGATATTTAATGCTTAATGGGACACTTTGCAAAATGTTTAATACATGAAGCCTACCTTAATGTGATAAAGTATAGTTATCGTATAGAACTAAGTAATAACCTGTATGTGAATAATATGTTTATGAATGAGCTATTTATATATATGCATATAATGCATTTTTATTGAGACAAGACAAGGGTTTTTAGGTATAATACACTGTTTAAGGATGTTGTATAGTCTGTTTTAAGTATTACTGCATTGAAATATTTATGAAATTATAGTATATTGTGATCAACTGTCTGTAATAAACATTACGAGAGCGACTCGACTGTGAAGAGCAACGAAACTTTGACTCTCTCATATTTCTATCTTTTAGAAATTTAAACTGCAGCACCGCCAGCTCAACGCCGGGCGTGCTACAGATTTTGGGGGCTCGTCCGGGATCTAGCGCCTCCTACTGGTATCTAGATCCTATGCAAATGAACCATAGAACGGCCAAGTGACGGGTTATCGGTGTGAGGATCACGAGAAGGGCAGCTTAGCAGCGGCAGAAGAACCAAAGCACGGCAGTGAGGCAGTTTTCTGGCTGAGGAGAGGTGGCACAGCATGATCTGAGCAAAGAGTGAACCCATCAACAGCGAGATCTTCGAGAAGATGGCTTCTGGCGAGAGAAAAACAACCGTTTGGGAAATCAAGAAAAGACTCTATCAACTCACTCATCTTGAACTGATTAGCCTGGAGGATCATCTGGAGCCAGCTGCAGGCATGGGAAAATGCAGGCTGGACATGACTGACGAAGAGTGCTGCTTTGAGTACATTGTCGAGTATATGACCAGTGAATCACTTCTTGAGTTAGAGGATGGAGGTCTCTCTCAATTATTATCGCTAAAGGATAATGTTGATGCAATAATTGAGAAACGTAATGTAACAAATGTTTTGTATGACACTGGGTTAATAACAGCACAACAACATTTGACGCCACTTACACCTACTTCTGACACAAAAACACAACAGTTGGAATACCATCAAATGGTAGATCGTTACGAAGAATTAGGTCAAAAATTAGCACAATATAAGAGTAATGCCAATCCAGTGAGATCAGATTATTCAAAAACTGATAATAGTTTACCTGTGAATGTAGCTGAGCAGCCCAGAAGTATGAAAGGGGAAAGTATGATCTCCCTCCGTGATCTCCAGCTTCTTCCATTCCAACATAGAGAGTTCAAGATTCACGGGGGGCAGATTGGTGACAGTACTGATATAAGCTACACAAGCCTAACTAAACAAATAGACGAAGGGCTAGCAGTAAACCACAGCGAAAATGACATCATCAGAGGTGTCCTGAGAATCATTAAGCCAGGAAACTTCAAGGACATGTTAGTGAACAAGGATGGACTAACAATCTCAGAGTTAAAGAGTTTTCTGCAGTCACATCTAAATGAGAGAAGTAGCTCAGAGCTCTTTCAGGAGTTAATGTGTGGCAAACAGAATGACAATGAAACACCCCAACAATTTCTATATAGGTTGATTGGACTGAAACAAAAACTAATTTCCTATCCAAGCAAGCTGGAACAGACCTGATATATGATGAACAAACAATTCAAAATGTATTTCTGCGAACGATTTATCAGGGCATGGGTGCAAAGTACAACCAGTGTCGCACCGAACTGAAACCCCTGCTTGCAGATCGGCTGGTGACAGATGAAGCACTCCTCCGCCAAGTGACCCAAATAGCCAGTGATGAGAGTGAACGACAACGTCGGTTGGGACAAGCCTCACGTTTAAAAGCTCAAAATGCCATCAGTGCCCAGTGTGAGTCCAGCCAAGGTAGAGAAGTAGAATACAACAAACAAAGTGATCAAACTGACACAATTTGTCAGCTAAATGCAAAAATTGAGGCTCTCACAAAAACTGTAGAATCACTTGCAAAGGCAAGAACAACAGAAAACCAATGCAAAGTTACAGATACCCAGCTTCAGCGAACACACCGCCGACGTGTATGTCCCAAATGTAGTAGCAAAAATATTACCTCTTGCAGTCATTGCTTCGTATGTTGTGAGGAAGGACACCGTGCAGTGGGCTGTACAAAGAAAGGAAGGATGTCGGGAAACGACCCACGGACACTGGTGGGGGACGAGCAGTGACCGAACAAATTCAGTCCCAAAGAGATGAAGTGGCAGGGTCAGAAAGATTTGCAAGTTTCCATCCACGATCATGCCCAAGACAACGTCCCTGTGATAGAGTAGCGCAGCTTATCGGAAAGAAAGCAATTCTTAAATGTAATATTAATGGCTTTTCAGTAGTGCCTTATTAGATACGGGGGCCCAAGTCAGTATAATTGATTATGCCTGGAAAAATAGATACTTACCAGATCAAGACCTTCGACCCCTTTCTGAGATAGTGGGTGGGGGTGACTTGAGGTCTCAGCTGTTAATGGGGATCCTCTCCCTTTTGAGGGATGGACAGAGCTGACAGTGAACCTGCCAGGAAATGATGATCCAAATTTAGCTATTAAAGTACCATTTCTCATAGGTAGGATGTCATTAGAGAGGCCATTACTGGGGTTTAATGTAATTGAAGAGTTAATACAGGGAAAGAGGGACACGGAAGAGGGCTTACGTGCATTTGCAGAACTTATAAAGGCAGCTCTTAATCTTAGAGATGAACAAGCCAATTCTATGGTGAGCCTCATTCAGGAACATTACCCCACAAGTCATGAGGCTGTTGTTACAGTTGGCCCAAAAGACATAATAGTTCCACCTGGACAGCTGACTCATGTTAAGTGTAAAGTCCCAGCTGACCTGGACCTCTCAGAGTCAGTGGTGTTGTTTGAATCTGATGAAGAGTACCACTGACCCAATTAGACATTGGAGAAGGGCTGATAAGGTAGAAGGGAATGACCGACCCTATGTCAAGGTCCTTTGAGCAATCTTACAGCCAGCGAAGTCACAATCCGTCGTTACACACCTCTGGGAAGGATCCAACCCATAATTCACATAATCCAACAAGAAACAGAGAGTGGTGTGGACATACCAGTGAGTCAGACAAAAGATAACTCAAGAAGGGAAAGAAAACAATCTGTGGCACCCACCTGTCGATATAAGTCATTTAGAGGAAGAACAGCAGAGACTAGTGAGAGAAATGCTCTATGAGGAGTCAAATGCCTTCGCACAGGGAGATGATGATATAGGGTGTATTCCAAGCTTGCAAATGTCAATTAATTTGAAGGACAACATCCCTGTTCAGCGAGCATACACCTCCATCCCAAAACCCCTGTACAAAGAGGTGAAGGAATACATCCAGGACTTGCTAGCTAAAGGGTGGGTGGTCAAGTCAAAGTCTCCTTACGCAGCTCCTGTAGTGTGTGTTCGCAAGAAAGATGGCACCCTCAGATTGTGTATCGACTATAGACTGCTAAACCAAAAGACAGTGCCAGATAGACACCCCTTCCCCGTATCCAGGACCTGATTGACAACCTAGGGGGCTACCGGTGGTTCTCAATCCTAGACCAGGGGAAAGCCTACCATCAAGGATTTATGGCTGAAGGGTCACGACACCTTACCGCATTCACAACTCCCTGGGGGTTATATGAATGGGTACGCATACCGTTTGGACTGGCAAATGCACCAGCAGCTTTTCAAAGGAGTATGGAGGAGATGCTTGACTCGTTAAGAGATGAACTGTGCATTCCATATCTGGATGACATACTCTGCTATGGTGAAACCTTTGAAAATCATGTACAGGGATTGAGGAAAGTCCTCAAAGCACTACAGATGCATGGAGTAAAGCTGAGGCCAGCGAAATGTGAACTCTTCAAGAGAGAGGTCCGGTATCTGGGGAGACTAGTTTCAATGGATGGTGTCCGAATTGACCCGAGCGACCTGGATGCAGTGCTCTCTCTGAAAGAAAAGAAACCCAACACAGTTGGTGAGCTGCGGCGTTTACTAGGCTTCCTCAGTTACTACCGCACTACATTCAGGATTTCTCACGAATTGCTAAACCAATGTATGAGCTCCTCCAGTCACGGGGATCAGTAACCACTACAGAACAGACCAAGTCCAGCAAGGGTGGAAGAAAGGGAGCACAATTACCATCACGTGCCAGAGTAGAGTGGACAAGAGAACATCAAGATGTGTTAGAGAAACTTATCGAGGCTCTAACCAGCCCGCCAGTACTGACTTACCCTAATTTTGAACTCCCATTCGTACTCCATACAGATGCATCTGAACAAGGACTGGGAGCTGTGCTATATCAGCAGCAGAATGGCAGGCTCAGAGTCATTGGCTACGGCTCCAGGACACTGACCCCAGCTGAGAGAAGATATAGACTCCACTCTGGAAAACTAGAGTTCTTGGCACTTAAGTGGGCGATCTGTGAGAAGTTCCGTGACTACCTTTTCTATGCACCCCACTTCACAGTGTTCACTGACAACAACCCCCTGACATATGTTTTAAGTACAGCCAAACTCAACGCTGTTGGACATAGATGGGTGGGTGAACTAGCAGACTTCAAATTTGATATACGATACAGACCAGGCAAGACAAATGCAGATGCAGATGTGCTCTCTCGCTGGCCCCTGGACATTGATAAATATGTGACTGCCTGTACAGAAGTACTGCCAGAGGAGGTGGTCCGAGCCACCTGGGAGGGTAGTCAGATAGACAGGAATAATGATGTTGCCTGGGTAGCAGCCCTAAATGCTCGTCAGGAGGGTACTGGATGGCAGGAAGGAGAGAGTGTCATGAAACTGGATCACAATGAGTTGCGGACAGCTCAGAAGGAGGATCCCAGTATTGGAGAACTGATAAAACTAAAGGAAAGTGGCAGAGAGTTGACACCTGAAATGAGAAAATCTGCTAAGGGCACTAAGAGATTAATGTATGAGTGGGGAAAATTTGCTCTATACGATGGAATACTCTATCGGAAAACCAAGGAAAGATGCCAACTTGTACTTCCTGCTAAGTTCAGGCAGCTAGCCTTGAGACAAATGCACGATGACATGGGTCATGTTGGAATTGAAAAAGTTCTTGACCTAGCAAGGAGACGATTTTATTGGCCATTTATGAAAAAGGAGATCGAGCACTATGTCACCCAACAGTGCCGATGCATCAAACAGAAAAAGCCAGTGGTGCAAGTTAAAGCCCCAATGGGAAGTATCACTTCAAGTTGCCCATTCGACCTGGTGTCCATTGACTACTTGCACCTAGAACGAAGTCGTGGGGGATATGAATATATCCTGGTTGTAGTAGACCACTTCACCAGATTTGCCCAGGCATACCCGACAAAGGACAAATCTGGACGAACAGCTGCTGAAAGAATATTTAATGATTATATCCCAAGATTTGGCTACCCTGGTAAACTCCATCATGACCAGGGGCGTGAGTTTGAGAACCAGCTCTTTACAGCATTACAGCGGCTGACAGGTGTCGGCAACTCAAGAACAACACCCTACCACCCCCAAGCCAATCCTGCAGAACGCTTTAATCGAACACTGCTACAAATGCTGAGAACCTTGGAAGAGAAAGAAAAAGACAGATGGAAAGAGCACCTCTCAAAAGTAGTACATGCATACAATTGCACCAAACATGAAGCGACAGGGTTCTCTCCATTCTTCTTGTTGTACGGACGTCACCCTCGTTTGCCAGTCGATCTGTTGTTTGATCTGAAGATGGAGGATGATCAGTACTCACCTCGAGATTATGCAGAGAAATGGGCACAAAGAATGGCTGCTGCATATAAACTTGCATCGGGCAACAGTAAACAGGCAAGCACACGAAATAAGAAATATTATGACCAACACCTGCGAGGGGTTGTTTTACAGCCAGGAGACAGAGTTCTTGTTCGAAACCTAAGTGAACGAGGAGGACCTGGCAAATTAAGGTCATACTGGGAAAGAACAGTACATGTGGTGAGAGAAAGAGTAGAAGATGGTCCAGTCTATAAAGTGTATCCTGAATCTAGCAGAGGCCATGATCCAGCAAAGATACGTACCTTGCATCGGAACCTTCTTCATCTGGTTAATGACCTACCTGTAGAATTGCCAACTTCAGAAACTGAAAAGTCACAGAAATCGCAAAGGGGAAAGCCACGACAAGTGAGGCCAGCAAGAGATTCAAAGGAAGCAAGTTCAAGTGATTCATGTTCAGATGATAGTGATGCTCCACGTACCTATTACTGTTTGCGCTCACCACTACAAAGGAGATCAATGAGAAAAGCATCCGTATCTGAGGATTACAGGAGAGATCGTGTGGGACTGAGAAACAGCTTTGAGCAGCCTAAAAGAGATACAAACGAGACAAACAAGGAATACTTACCTATGTCAGTTGAATCCCAAGCACCACGAGAGTACTTACCTTGTCCAATGAACTTCAGTTGTCCTGATGAATTTCCTGCTATGCTGGAACTAGAAAGAATGGATGAGGAACTGGAAGGGACAGTACCTGTGGAGGGAATGAAAATATGATTAGTCAGGGAGAAGAGAGGACTGAAAGAGAAATTATAAGGAGATCCAAAAGAGAAAGAAATCCTCCAAGATTTTTAACTTATTCCTCCTTGGGTCAACCCAGTTATGAATGGCCAACTGAGATGGGTGCAGTACAAGTGATGACAGTTCAGGGACTGCCATTTTATCCCATGCACAGGGACCAGTTCAGATGGCAAGTGCCTATGTCCCATCTGTACTTCCCTACCAAATAGGGTTCTATCCCGCAATCTACCTACCCAACTTACTGACTTAGTATAATACATGCTATGGTAGGATAGTTTAAAATACACCTTTAGTGCATGTACACACACCTTTAAAAACCAGTTGAAATGGGGAAAAGTTCATTTTGTGAGAGTAAAGGGAAAAGCGATGGTTGGAGCATTTTCTTTTGTTGGGGAGAGTGTGACACTCTGAATGATTTCACATGTAAATATATGCATATGTATATTTATTCCTTAATTAAATATAAATTATTGTATATATTGTTACA
>LR812539.1:23673670-23718278 GCA_903798195.1 Danio kyathit | reverse complement strand
AGCATCTGCTGGTGTATTCACTTTCCTCGCCATCTGCAAGAGTACATTACTGCTGTCCCCATGCGAATGTACAGCCTTCGTGAGACTGCTGAGTGCATACTTCTGTTCCTGCTCTTCTGTCATACCCTACTTCATCCAGAGCCACCTGCTGAGTGCACTACTTACAAACACGCTCCCTAATAGCACAGCCAGAGTGTCACATTTGCTTCCTCAGAAGTGCCAGTGCCGTGCTCTGATTGGCCCTTCTGTTTTAGTTCAAAATAACTTCTCTAGTGCACCGTTTCACCCAGACTCACTGTCGTACTTCCCACTCCATCAAACCAGGTTCTGGTTGACCTCCATCAAAGTCCCTTTCAAGGAAAGTGACGCCTCCAGGCAGCTCGTCTAAGACCAAATCCTATTCAAATGAATGGGGGAATCCTGAAATTTCAAAAACTTCTTGCTGAACTCACACTTAAACGCATTTCAAATTAGCATTAAAATCTGAAGACCTATCCCTTTTATTTTTTTTATTTTTGTTGCCTAAGCATTTATTACTTTCATTTTTTGTTTTCCACTGCTGTTGCATATGCAGAGAGAATAGTGTTCTTCTTATGAATGTTTCAATGATTGCTACCAGAGGACACACTTACAAACACTGGAACAAGTAGAGACAGAACACAATATTTGTGACCGTTGGAAGCATTCTACTATATATCTCTGTCAATAGCAGTGCAGAGTGCGATGACCAATTGGGTCCCTTTAGGAGCTCAAGAAATCGTCTGACATAAATGCCAAATCAAAATAGTATATTTTAAAAGTTATAAGCATGCAATAATCATTTTTAATTCATCATATATTAAAATGTGTTTATTGTCTAGGTATTTTTTACCTTTGTTAGTGCACAATATAACAATAATGTTTAGCTAGTATTTACATGTTGTTTTAAATTCATTTTAAATGGTCTATTCTTTCTTTTGTTGTTTCCCTGTCATTTTTCTCTGTACAATAGTAACATAAATAAAAATGAAAATGCAAAACCATAGGCATTATTATATTTTAATCACATTATTATTATATTAGTATTATATTGTCATTACATGACCTATGCTTCTGCAATATTCATGGATGAAACTCATAAATACTATTTATTTTGTATATTACACTTGACAACTTCATAATAGCAGGTAAAACTTTAAATATAAATGCCATTATAATAGGGCTGGGTGATATGGCCAAAATTCAATCTAGATTAATTATTTTCCATATTGAGCAATAACGATGTATATTTTAATATCAGTTTTTAATACTTCCAGATTTAAAAAGAGTACCCCAACAATGACTGAAGCCACAAAATTAGAAGGGCCATTAAATAACATAACCTATTTTTAGTGGCAGATAATTTTTGGCAGCTGAAAATTCAGTCCATCTCTAATATCAACACACTTCTAGATTCCAATGTTGCACGTTTCTTCGGTGTGATCGGCTCTTAGATCAATTTACAGTAAAAAAGTTCAGAGCTTTTTGTTATCGACATAAATTTTATAGTGATTCGATGTTATATCGTTTATCGGCCTAGTCCTACATTATAACACTTTGTAAATTATATAAATTAGAACATGACTACACAGCAATTGTAATTAAGTGCTGCAAATTCTACCCATTAAAACTTTGAACCAATAGCATCCCTGGGTGTAGTGTATCCCTTATTCCTAGGGCACCCAATTTCTAGGACAGGCTCACAGTAGATTGGGATTGTCGTAAAGAACAAACAAATCTGTGCAGAGCCCCTTCCCAAAAGAATCTGTAAAATTTGACAATTGGCTATGACCTGAAAGTGGGACTTCCTTCTCTAGATTGGCCATATTAACTTTTCCCCATTCATAATAATGACTTAGTATATACATGTAAACTTCATTTTAGTATATCAATTCAATTCAAGTCACCTTTATTTGTATAGCGCTTTTACAATGTAGATTGTGTCAAAACAGCTTCACATAGAAGATTATAGTGAATTAAAAAAGTGTCAGTCCAGTTTTCAGTGTTTAAGTTCAGTTTAGCTCAGTTCAGTGTGGTTTAATAATCACTACTGAGAGTCCAAACACTGAAGAGCAATTCCATCGATGCGCAGCTCTACAGATCCCGAACCATGGAAGCCAGTGGCGACAGCCGCAAGGAAAAACTTCACCAATTGGCGAAAGTGAAGAATTAAAAAACCTAGAGAGAACTGCCTTTGTGTCCATCGAAGAATGTGACTTGAGAGGGATCAGCATTTCATGCTAACGAGATCCTGGCTGCACTTGTTTTGCGTTTGCACAGAAAATCTTGCTATAATTTCTTATTTATGTCCTGCATACTCTGATGTTTTATCGGTTATGGCCTGTCAAGTCATTCAGGGTTTTTACAGTGACTAATGTCAGTAGCGTGTAGGACACGGTTGGACAACGAGGCATCTGTCAGTTTCTACAAATGCTCTCGTTTTCCACGTCTAACAATTCCTTAATTGGCCATGCACAAGCGACATATGCTCATATGTGAAGCTGTAATTAATTCTGAAGTGTTTGTTTATAAGTGTCGACAAATTTAGAAAGGCCATTTTTACAGGCGTTGTTCTGGTGGCATTTGTTAATTAACATTGTTTTAATGTGGCTGTCAGCTCACAGTGGCATAGTCTTCATGACATCTTCACAGTATTCAATGGTCAGGAGTGACGAGGGTAGAGAAGGGAGAGGGAGGGAGAATCTAAATAGAAGAAAGAGAGAGCTAAATACAGAAACGGAAGATGGGGAAACAGGGCCCTGCTGTCTCTAATGGAACTGTCTGGAAGCAAAATAGGAGGAACAGGAGATCATGAAAATGGAAAGGATGTGTGGAATGGAGATGTACTTTAGTGAGTTAAGGAACAATGAGTAGATCAAAGTAGAGCAAATGTGAAATGAAAAGTGATGTAAATTCTGCACATGGTATCGTTAACTAATATCAACATATGCTGATCTGTTGTATTTGGGTTAAAGGGTTAGTTCACCAAAAAATGAAAAGTTTACTCAGCCTTGACTTGTTCTGAACTAGTTTTTATGTTCTTTTGAACACAAAAAAACATATTCGTAAAATAAATAAATAAATACATCTGTAACCATTGACATCCATTGTAGGATAAACTAATTCTACAGAAGCCAATCATTTCAAAGCATTTTTCAAAACATCTTCTTTTGTGTTTATCAGAACAACAAAACTCAAACTTGTTTGGAACAAGTCAAGGGTGAGTTTTTGGGTTTTAATGTCTGTAATTAAAACTTTCTTTGTTTATGTTGTTTTATTTTATGTTTTTATTTTGTTATAACTTTTATATGTAGGTATAACCTGACAATTCTGGTAGCAGATTTGGTAGCATTTTATTTAACAATCCTGTTTTGCAAGAGTCAATAAAATTAATTTGTTGCACACACGCACTCACACACACACACTGAATGGTAACACTTTAGTTTGAATAACTACTGGCTTATTACCTGCTTATTATTAAGAAATTTAGTGTTTATTAGCACTTGTATAAGTATGTATAATAATATAATATTTGTAAAATAAGTATTATTTTATTATAAGCTAATTAGTCATTAATTGAGCTAAAAGTCTTAATAGTTTGTTAACAGTGTGAATTGTAGCTTAAAATAAAGTGTGAACAAAGGTGATATACAGTATACATATATATACAATTGAAGTCAGAATTATTAGCCCCCTGAATTATTAGCCCCCTTGTTTATTTCTTTCCCCAATTTCTGTTTAACAGAGAGAAGATTTTTTCAACACATTTCCAATCACAATAGTTTTAATAACTCATTTCTAATAACTGATTTATTTTATCTTTGCCATGAAGACAGTAAATAATATTTTACTAGATATTTTTCAAGACACTTCTATACAGCTTAAAGTGACATTTAAAGGCTTAACTAGGTTAATTAGGTTAACTAGGCAGGTTAGGGTAATTAGGAAAGTTATTGTATAACGATGGTTTATTCTGTAGACTATCGAAAAAATATAGCTTAAAGGCGCTAATAATTTTGACTTTAAAATGGCTTTTAAAAAAATAAATCTGCTTTTATTCTAGCCGAAATAAAACAAAAAGACTTTCCCCAAAGAAAAAATATTATCAGACATACGGTGAAAGTTTCCTTGCTCTGTTTGACATCATTTGAGAAATATTTTTATAAGAAAAAAAAATCAAAGGGAGGCTAATAATTCTGACTTCTTCTGTATATATACTGTATATACATGCATAGCAGTGCGATATGACTGTATATCAGCACTGGTGGGTGACATGCATGGCTCGAGGTCGCAGCCTAGTGCCTTAGTGCCCTTCAACAGTGCTGATATACAGCCATATCTCACTGCTACGAGTGTGATATTGCGTTTATACAAAAGGTTGAGGGCATAATTGTGATTATAAAAAAAGAAAATCAAACACGGAGAGTCTCAAAAACCCTTTTGCACAAGGAACTACTTTCTTCTGCCATTCCTCCACATCTGCAGCTGACCGTCAGAACAGCTGCCATTTCACAAACTTCATTTTAGAGCTAGAGTTTGAATGATTTTCTAGCATAATGTCTAAAGTGATGACAAAACAGGTCATATTTGCTCACATTTTAGGATTATAAGGCTTGGCATGAAGTCCCATCAATCTACAGAGATTTCTCTGTAGCAATCAGGATATCATATTGATTAACCCCGAAAAAGCCAGAGCAAAGCAAGCACTACCTGTTTCTGTGGTATACATACAGCTCTAAAAAATACAAAAGAGATAGATTGACTTAAGTTGTCACTTACCTGTTCTGTAATGATTTGTTCAGCTGTAGATTGAAACGTACGCTGAGAAAATGCTGTTTTTCTCCCTCTAAAGACTTATTATGCGGTCTCTGTCACCATCTTGTTGCGGTACGTCAACCGTCACTTTCTTTGGTCTGCTCAGACAGGCTGATGTTGGCCGATGCACTGAATCCGATGCTCCAAAATTATAAATATTTTAAAACTATTCTTATAAATAAACTGCATAGTTTATTTCAGTCTAAACAACTACATTCTCGACAAAAAAAGCCTCAAAAGTGCATTATGTTGTCCAACAGCAGCAATATTTGTCAAACTGTAGAGTGTCCTCTGCTTGTTGTGGCCGGAAAAATACACAAGGGTGAAAGGTTAAGAAGCTGTACGAGTGCTGTTATTTGCAGAATATATCGCATGGCTATCATATATTTATATATACATAATTTTTGGTCACACTTTATTTTAAGGTACAATTCACACCCCATATATTTAGGAATTGTGTGTGCTGTAATTATTTAAATCTCTTTTTTTTTATTCTAAAAACTGTGTTTATTACTGTCAACTAATGTCTAATCTGTTTTTTTTTCTCTGTTTTTCCCCGGTTGCAATTCAACTTTAATCACTTGGACTTTCCTGCATAGGTAAGTTTCAATTTCCTTGAAATCTCATAAAAAATATTGTGCCTGTGTGCGTGTGTGTCAGTCTGAGTGTTTGTGAGGAGGACCGCATGCATGTGGAAGTTGAACTCCTCTGTACTGACTTTTCTAAGCTCTTTGATGTTGCATTTCTAGCATACAGTGAGCGAAGGAAGTGCTAAGGCTGAATCAATGAACACACACACACAAGGTTATGAGCAAACTTTCATCTCAGCCAGTGGTCAATATTTGATTCAGTAGTTTGGTTTGTGGTGATATTTCACTCTGTGAGATTCTGGAACTGTTTTCTAAGGTGTTTTTTTTTTTCTCCCCACACATTTAAAACTCAAGAGTTTCAGAATGTGGTGAGACAAGGTTTGCAATGAAGCTATCAAGCCTTGTCTGATGCAATTTACAAAATTCTCTTTTCAGGGACTATGTTGGGTGCCAGTAGTAGGACTTGGATTGTTTTAGAGTTCCAAACTTTTTCTTTTTTTTTGAGAATGAAAGGCTAAGAGAAGTGGAAAAAAACACTAAACCGCAGCTTCTCCACACACTTTCAGTTACAAATCCACCAAGAGACGGATATACCCTTTGCCGAAGTTAATCCAGGCTGCCACATATCAAATCATTCTGACACTCAGTTCCTGTTCAGTGGTGACTAATGTGGCTCATCCTGAAAACAGAGACGCCACACTCAGAGAGAGAGAAAGGGAGGAAGTGTCTGGCTGTCCTGTACCTATTGTCTTACATACTGTATACTGCATGCTAAACTGCACACTAAGCTCCCACTAAACTAAAATAGTGCATATAACCTCCTTTATAAAGTATACGTTACTCGCAACAGGTCATATTAAAGCATTATTTTATCAGACAGAGAATATGGTTGTCATGTTATGAGACATTTATGGTGTGAAACTTGTTGTCACAGAATTAAACGGGTATTATTGTTATATCCATAGCTATATTGAGCCTGCATATCTAACTTGAAACCATTTTAATGTCTACCATTGAACAAAATAAATAAGGATGTTATAATAAAAATATATTTCTTTATAGATTTAAACAAGAATAAAACAAGCAGCTAGAATGTATAAATAATTAATGTATTATCAGGAATTGTCGTGATGAAATAAAAGCATAAAACATTAAACATTTAAAGGCTAAAACATTTTTTTTTTGTCAAAATATTGTTTATTTATTAATAAAGCGGTGAAAAGCTCATTATGTGTTCTCTCAGAAAAAATATTGATGCGTACTTGTCCCTGTATAATGAAAAGACTGACAAAAGCGCAACGGGCGGCAAAAATGTTAAACAAGTAGTGTTTTATAGCAATTTTTTTGTGCTTTATTATACACAGCCAAAAGCATAGTTTGATTTATTATACAGCTCAACATTTGATTTATCTTCAAAAATATAAAGTAGCAGAACACAAACATCAAAACTGCAGCATGTGCTTAAAATAAACAGAATGTTATCAAGCATTGGTGTGAACAGGCATTTAAACTTGAGACAATAACATGTTCATTACATAATACTTTTTGTTTAGCATTAATTCAGTCCAAAATGTATGCTTTTATTTAGCAAAGATGCATTGATTGATCAAAAGTGCCTGTGAAGACCTTTAAAATCATGCAAATGAAATAGGTGCTGTTCCGATGAACCTTCTATCAACTAATCTCAACACAGGCTCATTGTAAAAACATACCCCTGTATACATTTCTGGAGAGCAAAAATTTTGTAGCCAGAGCTACATATGGCTGCATTTTGTCTTTAAAACAAATGCTATTGGGCGGTATTCATTTTAGTGCTACCAGCTGACCGCTGACCTCCTTACAGACGGCTTTTCCGCTGTTACCAGTTTGCCCAGCCGCTCACCTTGTACATTGCCAGACTTGAGACAAGGAGAGAAGTTGACTGTGACAGTGGGCTTTGAGTATGGCGAAGAACGGTTCCAGAAAGCAGATAAAACAAAAACAAAAAGCAAAAAAATTAAATAAACAAGTAAACAAAAGAGTGAGAACGTGGTAAGGTCTGAAAATGTGGCAAAAATCAGGCCGCTATTTCCAGTTTGCCCAGCAGCTCACCTCATACATTGACAGACTTGAGAATCAGAGAGAAGTTGACTGTGATGGTGGATTTCGAGACTGACGAAGAACGGTTCAAGAAAGCAGGTAAAACAAAAACAAACGGCTAAAAGAAATAAAATAAATAACAAAGCGAGAATGTGGTAAAATCTGAAAACATGGTAAAAATCAGATGGCCGAGAGGGCTTTTCTTTTTCTGTGTTGTTTTTGAAAACACTGTTCATTTTAGCGCTACCAGCTGACCGATTGCCTCCGTACAGACGGCTTTTCCTCTGTTACCGGTTTGCCCAGCAGCTCGCCTCGTACATTGGCAGACTTGAGACACAGAGAGAAATTGACTGTGACGGAGAGCTTTGAGTCTGGCGAAGAACAGTTCAAGAAAGCAGGTAAAAAAAAAACAAACGGCAAAAAAAATAAAATAAACAAGTAAATAACAGAGTGAGAACATTGTAAGATCTGAAAAAATCAGATGGCCGAGAGGGGTTTTGTTTTTCTGGGTTACTTTTGAAAACACTGTCAGTTGGGTTATGAAGCGAGGTAGGCGCTGGTCAATCGGTGCTTTTAAAAACATTATCGAGTGGGTTTAGGGAGCGGGGTGGGTGTAGGCCATCGGTCGGTCAGTCAATCAGTCGACAGCGGCCTCTGGTGGATTTCAGCAAGAACAGCAGGTGCGAATGGCAGTTGCGAGAGAAATTTGAGATCTGAAAAAGCCTACACAATGGCCTCTTGTGGATTCGCCAAAACAAAAACTGCAAAAAAAAAAAAAAAAACTTGGGAGTACTTGGAATCTTGGGAAAACTTAGAATCCTGGGTCGTTTTTTGTGCTGTCCAGAAATGTATACAGGGGTATGTATCCATAATGAGCCTGGGTTGACTAATCTTTTAGGTTTTGTTGATAACGCAAAATAAAGAGCAGAACAGTTTTCAGTGTTAAAAATGTTTCTTGAGCAGCAAATCAACATGTTAAAATGATTTCTGTTAAAGTATGACATTTAAAAATAAATGTTTTCAATTTATGTTTGATTAAATTAAGACTTTAACATTTAATAATATTGACAGACAACATAACTGCAGGATGTGCTTATAATAAACAGAACATCATTCTGCATTGCTATTGTAATAGCAGTTGCTAGTTATTGTTCATTCAAATAGACCTCTAGACTTAAGAATAACATGTTAGTTATGCAAGTTTTTTTTTTTTTCCTTCTCCGGCTTATAGTCTGTTTGTTCAGTAAGAAAAAGTTTGCACTAAGGCTCTGGTGTCATCCCATAAATTCAATTGTATTATTCAAATCAGATTAATTTTGCACAGTGTGTCCTCATCAATGTTTTTTTTTACCCCTTTGATAAGGACCTCGTCGTGAATTATTAAGTGTGCTTTGTAACTCTGAAAGGAGGGCTTGAAAAATTAAAAAGATAAAGGCTCAAGATGAGAAGAGTATTAAAATTCCAGATGATTTTGAGACGCAGAAACTGGCGAAGCTGAGATCTGTGCATGGGAAATGAAAGGAAGAGGTCTGTTTCTTAAGCAAATACAAAGAGAAAGAGCTGAATTGAGAATACAAAAAGCCTCTAGTGATGTTTGCCAGGTTTTAGCTTGATGCACTCCGATTCAAAACAGCCAAAACACACAGTCAGAGTTATTATAATCTTACTGATTGAGCGGCCTTCAGAATTAAATAAAAAATGCTTTGAATTGGTCTTTGCTTCAAGATTTCAATCCAAATTTTATGCTATAGATCAGTACAATAAAAGTTGAAATAAGTTGAAAAATGCTCATATAAAACACGATTATAGTTTTAAAAAGCTCTAAATGGCATCATTTTTTATTTTATTTTGAAAAGAATTGCCATAGGTAGTTTATAGAATAAAACATACACTCAAACATATAATTATAAACCCTGAGTATGTATGTATGTAATCACTATCTGTTTTAATTTGTTTAAATACAGTACAGATGCATTTACTGTATAAATACAGTGCTTAATGTAACATTAGGAGTCGGGTGATGGAGGTGAAGGTCCAAACGCAGTCATGCAGGAAATGGTCAAAACTGGAACAAACAGTATCATGAGGAGAATCCAAAAACATTGTTGTGGTCACAGGCAAAGAGGTTGGTGCAGGCGGCAAACAGTATAAACAAGAAACAGTATAAACAAGAAGCATTTCAAGGCCCATTTTGAGGAATGTAAACAAAAACAATTGTTCCAACGTACTTCCTATTTTACATTTAATTTATATAGCTTCCGAGAATCCAAAAAGAGCCAAATATTGATAAACAATGTTATGATAGCTGTTTTAACATTAAGTTATGATTGAATTGCCTCTTGTTACAGTTATGAAATAGTTTAATAGCAAGGAGGAAACGTTCATGGGCCACTGACATGACCACATTGAAATGTTCTATAGAAAACTTTGAAATATTACAGCAAGCAATCAACAACAAGACTCAGCAATCTGTGCATGCGAGAGAGGGGTGAATATATAGTCCATCTAATCAGTCTATGATTCAGTTCCGGCTGTGTGTGCAATCAGGGAGAAAACTGGAACTGGTGTGTGTGTGAGGTGCACGATGGGATTGAAGTCCAGTTCTGTGACAGATTTGTAGTTCTCCAGCGATCTGCAACTGCAAGATTGCTGGTGATTGTGATATTTAACATATGTGTACACCCCTCACAAGTCTCTCATTTAAATGAATACTTTCTATACTGTAGGAAGCTTTACAATATTACATTTGTGCATTTAAATGTTTGAATTTATTAAATTTATTAAATTTATTGAAATGAAAATTTATTAAATGTACATTAAAGTAGTCAGTACTGAAGCCAAATCTGGAGCTAATCTAACAAAATAACTTTTGATAATGGTCCAAAATTAGCTCAAATATTTTAAAAAAGCAAAATTCAGAAGAAACAAAATTTAATAAAAAATTTTATTGTATTTTTTTTGGAATATTTAGCTTGAACTTAATTGTATTATCTTTCTATTTCTAAAGATGTTCTGTGACTAAAATATTATTTTAATAAATATATCCGTTTACTAAATCTGTTTTGTTCAAATGCACCAGCATATATGAACTATATTCACTGAGAAATGGTTAAAAATATTCATTTTTAAAATGGGGTGTACTCAATTATGCTGAGCACTGTATGGATATTTTAGAAGAACATGATACTTGTCAGGTCCTGTGTTCCTTGTGCTTATGTTTTCATCATGTGATCTTCCCCATGTGCTCCTTTGTTCTGTTTCCCACTGTTTCTTAATGTTCATTAGTTCCACCTGTGTTCTTCTGCTGTGTATCATCAGTGTCATCATGTCCTTATACCCCTTAGTTTGGTTTAGTCTCTTGTCCGGTATTCTACGTTGTGCATTGTCTTCACTTCATGTCGTTCCTGAGTGTCCTATGAATTCCAAGTAAGTGTTTATAAATAAATCTACATGTTTGATAAATCCTGTGAACCTTTACCTTTCTGAGAGAGAGCCTAGGCGTGACAATACTGTGTTCACATCTGACACAGAATGCGCAAATAAATTGTGCTATTTGTGCATATATAGACGAGTAAACTTTTGCCCTCATGGGCAGGGCTTCGGTCTGCCCGGTGACTCTAGCTTTGTTGCTAACATGTGTAACACGCGTTTATGTGCTTTAGGAATTCTGAAAAACAGCTTATATTTGTTCGGTGCCATGTCTACTAGATCCTTTCAGAGGTGCACCCAGCTCTGTGAGTTCATCAACTCCTCCAGAAACTATACCTGGATGATGGAGGCTTTCAGCAGTGCTGAAAGTTTGATGAACTTTTGTCTAGAGGATTTGCCCTCGGGACACCAACAACAGGCACTACATTATATTCTCGCCCCTACAAGAGAAAGCTCCTGATTGGTTAACACTGTGCGAATGTCTGCTGAAGTTCAAATTTTCCAACTCGAGCAATTCATGCAAAACGCTCAACTCCTGCTTCATTCTCACAAAGCGCGTCATTTTTGCCCCACCTGATTTGCGCAAATCGCACCGCTGGATGTCTATTCCCATCTTTGCACTAACTTAACATGTAAATCACTTGCACTTGACACTTCATCTGTGTCTGGTGTGAACACAGTATTAGAGATATTAGAGTATATACATATATTTTTTTTTATTTTTTTTTTTAAATGTCTGATGGTAAATCATTCTACACGTTTACTATTTTAGGCTCGTTAGGATTACCTAAATGATTTACGTTTGCTAAATGCCAGAATAATGAGAGAACTTTTTTTTTTTGAGAATTTTTTTATACATTTTTTGACAGTTAAAAGTTTACATTTTCTTTGGTATTTTTATTTTTTTTTGCTTTGCTTTTAAACTGCATGACTTTGGTCAAATGTTTTGTGTATCCTTCCACAAGCTTCTCACAATAGTTTGAAGGAATTTTGGCCCATTTCTCCTGACAGAATTGGTGTAACTGGGTCAGATTTGTAGGCTGTCTTGCTCGCACAAGCTTTTTTTTTTCTGCCCACAAATTTTCTATAGGATTGAGTTCAGGGCTTTGTGATGGCCACTCCAAAACATTCACTCTGTTGTCCTTAACCCCCAGTGGTCGAAGCCCACGTATACGCGTTTTGACGTGTTTTCACATGAAAACTCCGAAAAAAACTTAAATGACACTTTCAGTTTGGATCGTACAGATATGAGCAATACATCAATCGAATCTGTTAGGTGTCTAGTTTTTTTTGTGTACACTCACAATAACAACAAAAGTGTGTGCTTTTGCAAAATAAGGAAAATACACAGTGAAGGCACTTTATCTTTTCTCTCTCCGTGAACTGTTTTTACAAACACGTCTTTAATATGCACTGAAACTACTTTTAAATGCAGCTGTGCATGTTGAAAACAATTATTGCTTTATAAAGTAATCAGTATGAAACCAATGCTATGTCTAGCTTCTCTATCGGAGCTCATTATTTTTAATGCAACCACGCCCACGAGGCTTTGTTATTACAATAGTCCACGTGAGACTTGCGCGACATGTAAACTGAGGTCAGAAAAAACAGCGGAATCTTTACGAATGCATGAGACATACACATGACAGACATACCTGCATAAAGCTTGGAGGGTGAACTTTCCAACTTATTTTGAAAGCAAATGTTGTCTCGCTAGCGGTTCTCAACTCCAGACCTCGGGCCCCCCCACCCTGCACATTTTGTCTCTCTCTTATTTGACACAAAAGGATCAGTTCATGGATCTCGCTGTTAATGAGCTGATGATCTGAATCAGGTGTGTTAAGTAAGGAAGACATACAAAATGTGCAGGGCAGAGGGGCCCGAGGACTGGAGTTGAGAACCACTGCGCTAGGTAATCCATACAATTCTCTCGGCAGAGCGTGCATCACACCGGCTCTTCCCACTTCCGCCATTAATACAAACAATGACTTAGGCTGCCCACAGCGCGCTGGCTAGAACGTGACGCATGTTATACGTGTTATTAATTGAACTTTTATTTATTTTACCGTAGTTGAACCTGTTAAAGTTTGGAAAAAGTTAACTAAGGCTGCAACTATTTGGGCAAAATATATATAAAAGGTCTTAAAATATTATTTTGATTATTCTTGAGTTTTGTCATTATGCCAGAGTCATTCAGAAATTATTATTAAATGCTGGATTAATGCACAAAGTTTTTATTACAACAGTTTTGCAAACACATTTTATACCATTTCAAATATTTCCCTCCATTTCTCAGTGAATATAGTCAATGTATTTTGATGCATTTAAACAAAACAGATTTATTAAACAGATATATTTATTAAAATAATATTTTAGTCACCAAATATATTCAGAAATTGAAAGATAATACAATAAAATTCAAGCAAAATATTGAAAAAAATTACAACCTACAAAATTTTAACTAAATGTAACAAGCATTTAGTTTGGGCTAGCTTTTCCAAATGGACATTGCTTTACAATGTCCTTGATGGGTGAGTAGGGGAGTGTCTTTTGTCTCTCCAGGTGTGAATTATTCATGACCATTGTCACTCACGCATAGACCTGAGATGAGCCAAACAAACTTAACAAAATGTAAATCTTTGTAATGTTTCCTTTGAATGAGAGAATAAAATATTTTTTACATAATTGTGAAGTAAATATTCTAGCCTACCAGACTGGTTACTCAAAAGTCTTGCTCAAACACATTTAGTGTGTTTTGGACCTTATTTCAGCTACATTTTTTTTCTTCAAATCCTACTAACCACGCACAATATTTTTTTTCTAAAAAACAAAAGCATATACATCAATAATTGTCACATATTGTTGTAGCACAGTTTGTGCTGAATACACATAAAATATATGTTGGCCAATACCATGTAATAAGTAGCTGAAATTAGCACAAATTTCAGGGCATGTCAAAACATCTCAGGGGCTCCAAAATCACCTCAGACCCCTGAGGGTTAAAGCGCATTTTAACTAATTTTGCAATATATATATATATATATATATATATATATATATATATATATATATATATATATATATATATATATATACACACACCAGTTGGCACTTAGAAGTTATATTATATATATATATATATATATATATAACTGACAACTGTATTTCACAATATTATTGATTTTTAAATGATGGCATCATAATTATGCCATTACATCATGTTTAATTAATTAACATTTCTTTAAATTGCACTTTAACCCCCCTCCCCCCATGTGATTCCACTTTAATTATAGGCCAATTCAGATCAAAGTGAACCAATTGTTCAATCCCATCACCAGCACTGATGAGTCATTTCATAGCTCAGCAACATCATGAGTCATTCTGCCGTCAAGAGTACAGAAACCTTCATTTTACAAGTTAACACAAACTCCACCTTGCACTGAGCCATTTCATGTGCAGCCTCTGTCTCTCTCCGCAGTGATTTTGTAGATCTCGGCTGACTGCGCACACGGCCTTACGACTGAGCGCCAGTGCTTTTGATGAAAGTGTGAACACTGCGAAGTTTGAGAAATAATCATTACTATGAATTATGGCAAAATGGAGAATCTCAGCAGCGGGTCGCTCTGATGATTCTGTTTAATGGGCCCTCCATTACGGAGCGTGTTTGTGTGCATTAGATTCTCAGTTGGGCTGTTGTCTTTATGGGTTGATCAACAGGGAGGTTCTTTTATGCTAGTTTCCAACTACTTGTCCCAGAGAACAAAGTGACTTAAGGAAAAGTGGAGAGAGAAAAAAAAGTGTGGAAAAACACATTAATTTCTCTGTGCAGCAGCGCCTTCCTTCATGTCAGAAGATACTCTAGTAATTATGTCCCAACTTTAGTGAAAGAGCCGAAGACAGGAATTGTCTTAAAAGAAAGACAATGACATTGTAATTGCCTTTTATGTTCATGCTGGATGACAGGGAGGAATCAGAAATGACAGCCAATGAGCTTTTATTGTAAAGAAAGGAAGCTATTGAATTCCCTGCAGGACAAAACCCTCCATCTAATGTTGAGGGAGTCGACAGGTTCATAATTACAAGCCTGATTCCTCGTAATTGAGTTTATACTTTGTTTTATTTGCATGACCGATATATATTTCTATTCACCCATTAATATAATCAATTAAAATGCTGAATGTAGGGCTGTGCAATATTGTCCAAAATATTACAGTAAAATGTTTACCATCAATTTATATTATTAATGTTTACGATAAATGTGAAATCTCTATTTCTTTTAGTTTTAAAGGCAGATTTTTGCTCCGGATTGAAATTTAAAGGAATAGTTCTACCAAAAATTAAAAGTGTGTATGACTTTTTTCTTTCAGATGAACACAGATTAGTTTAAATTTTTATCCTGGCTCTTCCATGCTGTATAATGGTGTTGGATAGTGGCTTTTATTTTAAGCTTCCAAAAGTGCGTAAATGCATTGTAAAACTAACCGATATTCCACCAAGGGGTTAACACATGTTTATGAAGTGGATCGATGTGTTTTTGTAACGGATATATTTAAAATTTTTATATGATAAACTCCAATTACTGACTTGCGGGAGCAACCGAATGCATGTTATGTACTGTATGACGCATAGACACATCTACTCAGCATTGTAAGAATAATCTATTGTCTAGTGTTATACAGTAACACCAAGCCAACTACTTTTCTTGTTTGTTGTTGTCTTCTGTGGTAAACAGGGCTTGACATTAACACCCGCCAACCTGCCAAATGCAAGTAGATTTCAGCTGTGGTGGGTTAGAGAGCCGCTCCCACTAGCCACTTTGGCTGGTTGAAAGTAATTTTTAAATTGTAGTTTATCGAGAAGCAGCAGAACTGACAAAATAACTGTTCACGCGATCAAAAGAAAGCAGGTGAATACGGAATGAGAGGATGATTATGCAAACAGTGAGAAGCAGGCTTTCTTCACTCACTAATGAGGGCTTTAGTATCGCGTGCACGGCTGATGTGAGTGTTTATAAATCTTGCGTGCTCCCGTTTCTTTGCGCGAAGCAACATTGCCTGCAAACTCAACTTATGCAATCAGTTCCCTTTGAAAGTGACTGGACAAAAAGTGATGCTCGTGCTGCTTTCAAGAGCTCGAGATTTTTTGTAAGCAGCAGCGGTTGCTGCTTTCACTTTAACCATTCTTTGAACAGATTATTAATGGGCCTAAAGTTTATTATTTCATTATTGCACATAATGAGGTATGTCTCCACCTGCTATCTTTTGCTTACAGTTATTTTTTTTATGGTTTAATCATCCTTTATAATAACATTGCATTAATAAGAGATTAACTTCCCATTTATGTACAGCTAACTGGTGATCTGGGACCTTTAGCCTGGAGAGACTGTGCATACTTTTAGATGCATGACAATAATTCTTTTTAAAATGTAAGTTTTTTTTTAAAGAAATGTTTTGTTGAATAAAAGCGCATAAATACAGCTATATTTTGCTTGTTTATTTTTTTTTCTAATTAGTTAAAATTTGCAGCTAATAAATAATAATTTATTTATTTATTTTTGGTGTGGCCAGAGAAAAACAATGAGTAAATTCTTAATGTTGAGCCCTGAAATGTCATGTGAAATAAGAATTAATTGCATGAAACCACAACCCATTTTCTCATGCTCATTGAGCAAGGTCATACACAACACGCAAAAAAGTAAAATTAATGAGAAGGCATGTGGAAAAACACAAAATCCAAAGCAAGTCATTTTAGCAGGCAAAAGTCAAATTCATGCATATAAAATATATCTTCCCAACAACAAAATTGTGGCTAGTGAAAGTCCTGAATGGCTAGTAATGTTTTAAACTACTAGCCACAGTGGCTGGTGATCAAAAAAAAAGTTAATGTCAAGCCCTGATGGTAAACCATCTGTAGTTAATGGTTCCTGCGTGTGGTTTCTATGATAAATGTATGAAAAACAATAGCTTGGATATATTAGAATACAAATGCACAAGTGTTATAGCTTGATATCAATTACTGGAATAATATTACATTACTCATTGAATACTTTGAATATATGTTTTCCTAATGATATAATACAATTTATGTGTATCTCTCAATTCTTTCACAAAACCATGGTGCAGTTCAAGGAATTGTTCAAAATGTACTCAATATTCTATCACCCTCAAGTGGTTCCAGAGATTTATAAGTATACTTTTTTCCTGTTAAACACAAAGGAAGGTGTTTTGATGAATGTTGGAAACATGTAACCATTGACTTTTATGGTAGGAAAAGCAAATACGGAAGTCAATGATTACAGGTTTCCAACATTCTTCAAAATGTATTTGATCTACAGAAGGAGGAAGCTCAAACAGGTTTGGAACTACTCGAGGGTGAGCAAATCATAACAGAATTTTTAGTTTTGGGTGAACCATCCCTTTAATGGTACAACAATAAATGCATGCAATGGCCGACATCAGCATGAGAACATCCGCACTGTTGAATCTGCCTTTAAACTAAATCACAGAGACATTTATTTTCTCTTTGGAGCAGGTTGTGGTGTCAATTCAAGGCTGATCCACGTGTAAACTTGTGCTAAACACTGCTGTTGGACGCATTTGTTGCCAACGGATAAATGGTCCATGTGGCACAAACAGTCACTGTTTAGTTCCACTTCGAAACATAAACAGTATATCAAAGATGTGTCACTGTTTTATCAAGGGGAATTTTTATTTTGATTGTTATTGTTTTATCAGCCCTATGTAAAGCGGCACATCTCTTATCAACACAAGTGTGCATTATAGGCTTAGAGATGGGATATTATGAGTCCTTTGCTCTTTCAACTTAATTTGTGAAGGTGTTAACATAAAAGGTGTTTTCATCAGGCTGATTGTCACCTCTGGTGCGGAACCGTGGAAAAGTGAAGCATGCATCTAGGCACACTGTGATGAAGGTTTTGATAGCCGGCCAGTATTTGATCCCCATTACACAGTTGGCGTGCTGCGTGTTCATGGGGTTTAATTAAATAATTCTGGATGATAACTCTTCTCATTCTGCTCTGTTGGAGTGCTTTGAATGGACGCTCTCCAACGAGCTTCTTCACTGCGGTGGAGAGCAGCTTCACAAGCTTTCGTGTTTCACTCAGTCCTGATACAGGGTAAAAGCACCACAGTGCTGAGCTGAGCCCAACTGTCCATAGGCACTTGTTCTGCTGTGTGAGTGTTTAATTTTTAACATGTTTTTTAATTTAAAGTACAAACTTATTTTATTTTAATTTATTCTTCGACTTAGTCCCTAATTGTTCAGGGGTTGCCTGTGCAATGAACCAGTACTTAAAAAAAAATGAACACAGGTAGAACATGCATGTATTTATTTATTTTATTTTATTATGTGTTTTATTTTATTTTATTTAAGTCTCTGCACCAGATACATGCACAAAATGCATGGCATAATGTAATGAGAGAAGAGAAAACACTGTACCAAGAAGACCAGCTGGCTGTTTACAAAGCTAAAAAATACTGGAACAAAGTCCTAAATTCTGAATTGAGTTGGGGGTTTGTATGCATTTATTTCTGAAAGAAAATGACTGTCTGCAGAAATGTTTCTGGTGGCATTTTCTATTACCTCTATATAATGCCTTGTGATTAAAATGTTTATAAGCGCAGGAGTCCACGAGAAGAGCAGTAACCAGGGAAACTGCTTTTACTGGTTTGCTTTTGGCAGACTGTAAAAGTGCAGTTTCACAAAGCTCAAGCCAAACAGTTTGACTTTGCTTCTTGAAATTAACCTGAAATAATGAAATTTTACAATCAAAATAATAAAATGCATTTTGTGACTAGTGTTATCAGATCAGAACTGGCCCATTTACTTAGAAATGAAGTGCTTGCTGAAGCCATGGTACTGCAGCAAAATTCCTTGATTATTATGCCAGAATAAAAGTATAATTCCCACAATAGCTGTAAATAGCAACATTTAATTTTCTGTCTTAATAAACAATGTTACTACAGAAGAATCAAAATTATGGGGATTTAATTTACAGATCAGCTTCAAAAACTCTCCTTCACAAACTGGATGTTATTTACCATGCAGCAATTTGTTTTGTTAGTGGTGCGCCATTTATTACTCATCACTGTCAATTGTATTCTTTATTGAATTGGCCTTCTCTTTAATCACGTCAACAAATTCATTGGTTTCTGTTCATTTACAAGACTCTTATTGGGAAAACTCTACTATATTTACAGTCACTTCTTAACATTCAGCAAACATGTCGAAATATGTGCTCTAGTAGTTTCATTAACCTTTGCATACCCAAGGTTTTGACCTTAAAGCTCAACACTTTCATTCCACTATCATCCTTTAAAAATTCAATCCAGTTACAAGATCACCTGTGCTTCGTTTTTCCTTGTATGTTATTTTTGCATTTGTGAAATTGCAAAAATAACATCATGTTCCTGCTGTTTTGTATTGTATCTGCTTTTTATGTTGCCTCTTGGCCAGGTCGTCATTGTAAATGAGAACAGGTTCTCAATTGACTTACCTGGTTAAATACAGGTTATAAAATTATTTTGTGTACAGAATAAAAACACTTTCAGAATTGTTTGGATCCACTTGAGGGTGAGTAAATAATGAGAATTTTTATTTCATGTCATTTTTATTTTAATCATCCCTTTAAATTAGAATAATTTGTGTACATTCACTTCAAGATATAGTTTTTCAAAGCCATATACTACAACTGAATACATTTTGAGCAGTGCTGCAAGGAAACCGTAAGTCACTTTGGATACAAGTGTCTGCTAAATGATTACTTATTTATACAACAGTAGATCACAAGCCATAAATAAAGCTTAAATTTAAGCTTTCTGTTGTCTAATCCAAATTCACGACAAGAAACAGGGCTGTGGGTTTAAAGCGGATTCCCTTAAGATGCATTAAAACCCGTCACACTGTTTACTATGCTTGACTTTACTGGCATAACATTCATTTTCCTCACATTCCATACATTATTGCCTAATTTGCAGTAAAATGCATTAATCTGCAAATGAGAAAGTACGCTGGAGATATATTTTGTGGGAGTGCGGTTTTATTTATTTATATTCTGATGCCGGGAGCTTAAATTAATCATTAATGTTCTGATGTATAGGTGCATTAATTTGCTCGTGTTAGTGTTGTAAGGACGCCAGACGTGTATGCATATTTTGTGCACAATTAATTCTGTGCAGTTTCGGGAAAAGGTTTTGCCATGTTGCGTTGAATGAATGAAGCTGTAATTATCTCTTAATTCATGCTATTAGTGTTCGGCTAAACAAAGATTCATTCCTCATCCCCCTCTTTCCGCCATTGATTGGAAATGGACATCTTGTCCATTGTGCTGCATGTAATTGACTATGAGAAGGGACCATTAAAGCAAGCAGATCAAGTTGCTAGGTTGCATTGTCTTACATATAGTGCTCCCTGTAGGGAAATCCAGGGCCTTTTGTGTAGAATGTCTCATAATGGAATTTGATTCCCTATCTATAAATGAGTTATGCTCTATTTCCACCTTCTCTGTTATCATTGGCTTATCTGACCGCTATTGTTTGAATTTCAATGTGGTGGTTCCATTGGCCCATGAACACTTCCTGTTTATTGTGAAACTATTTCATAACTGTAAAAAAGGCAATCCAATCAGAACTTATGTTAAAACAGCTATCATAACATTATTTATCAATATGTCAAGCTTTTTAAATTCCCGGAAACTATGGAAATTAAAAATGTATAATAGGAAATACAGTATGTTAAGATCTTTGGTATTGTTTACATCCCTCAAAATGGTCTATAAGTGAGTTATTATTTCACTTTCTTTATTTAGTAAAATTTACTTTTATGTGTCCATTTAAAAAAAAAAAAAAAAAAAAAAGTCAAATCTATACCCACATAATTGCATTTTTTAGTTTATTTGGCACTCAGTACTCAAAAGCAGAAAACAGGAAAAGTGTGTTTGTTTGTTCCCCAGGTCAGACCTAGAAAATGTTACAGATTTGATCATTTCTGAAGCCTTGGCAACAAAGAAAGTGTGACTTTTTGCTTAAATGGCAATGAGATTAAATATAATTTAAAGGATTTTTTTTTGTGGAGACATTTCTGTTTCTGAGTGTTTAGTGTTATTTGTTCTTTCTTTTTTGTACTGTATGTAGTGTAAAATAAATTTCTGAAAGCAAATGAGGCTGAAATATCCCAATTTTAATATGGTCCGGCACAGCCTTCGTGCGGACGCGCAAACCCCTTGTCGTAGGTGACGCTGATGCTGACGTGAACCTCTCAAAAAATGTAACCGCACGTCGCAGCGACACTTAGCGCAAGCTCTGTGATTGGTCATCTTGGTAGTGCTGACAAGTGTGGGTGGAGCTGAGAGCCACGAGCCTGATGAAGCGAGTGTTTACAAGTGTCAAATCACGTGAAGGAGTTCCAGATGGAAACTTTGTTTTGTGTTTACCTTATGATTATTGTTCTTGCACGTCCATCGGTTCCCACCTCTGTATGAGCGAGTTTTAGCTACTTGTAGCATTCAGAAAAAACAAAACACACCTGCGAAGAAACTCGACACACAGGGACATAAAAACCTACTGCCAGGTAGCGTTTCGCAAGTGTTACTGCAGAGCAACACAAACAGCGCGAAGAAGTATAAATGCACAGCTACACGCAAGGCAGGCGCTGTGGGTCACGCCGATCCCTCGACGTAGAAGTATAAATCAGCCTTTATGCCACAATATTGTTTGCATTAACCAGGGGTATCCAAACCCGGTCCTGGAGGGCCGGTGTCCTGCAAAGTTTAGTTCCAACTGCAATTAGACACACCTGGGCTAGCTAATCAAGCTCTTAAGCAGCGGTCACACTGCACTTTTCTCCCCATAGTCTTCCATTCATACGAATAGGAATGCAGCAGATCGTAAACGCAAGCTCATGCGAAAAGTTTCGCAGTTTGCTGCTTTGCAAAGGTCAAGCTTGGTGAACTCTGACCTGCAAAATTGCATCACGTGTCTGCATGAGAGCAATCGAAGTTCAACACATGACCTCACTGTACAGAAATGTAAAAAGTCATTTTATTGTAATTTTTAATGTTTAAAAATGTAAAATAGGTATAGATATATAGTATTTTAATGTTCCATCTAATGTTTTTGTTCTAAATATGCCTAAAGATTTTTAGTACACAAACTATTATTACACCAAATACTGTGTATTTCTTTAACTCATAGTAAAACTGCATTATAGTATTTTTTTCTTGAATTAATTTACCAGCACACATTCTACTAGGGGAGGAAAAATTAAATCTGTATTGCACATTTCCGTCAGCCTGGATCAAAGTAGGTCTACAGATCACATTTATGCTGTCAATTTAACAGCAATATAGTGCAGGTAATTATGTAAATGATGGCAAAATAGATTTCTGTAGGCTAGCGAATGTGCTTAGTGATATTGAAATAAAGCCCTTTGTAATGACACAATCACGTCATGTGTTTGAATTATCTTCGTTTAAGAGCTTTTCTCAGTAAATCTTGATATGTCTAATTAATTAGTGGCCATATCATGTCCTTAATGCAATTAGTTTGCGGTTTAAATTACACTGTGAATCATTTTTAATGATCTTCATTGAAGAATAGGCTTAATCAGTGTTGGAAAACTTATAACATTTCTCCTTTAGCTACTTGGATGTTATCTTTAGCTTCCTTCATCTTATCCTGTGTTTGAGTTCAGTTTTTCAGCCTTTTTTATGACGCCGTGGCTTTTGTTATTTTTCTTTACATCCCCAAAATGTTGATCTTTTCATCTCTTTTCTGTTTCCATGATTTTCCTTCTTCAATCCCCAGAATTTGGAGATTTTGTAAGGGCTTTTGGGTTTTTAGGATTCTTTGTCTCATCCCTTGCTTTTATTTATTTATTTGTTTCCTCCAAATGAAATAGCAAAATCGGACCATACACTGTAAAAAATGCTGGGTTCCACACAATTCCTTTGTCTTGTCTCAATGCAAATTAAGCTAACTTAATGGTTTTTACAATTTTAAGTTGATTTAGCATAAAACAATTAAGTTCTCCCTAAAAAAAACCTCAAGAACTCTTTTTTGAGATCATTTTAAACAAGTAGTTTGAACAAGCAGCACAAAAATGTTTTGAGTGTATATATAAATAGAAAGACAATAGTTTATACACAAAGACGTAAGACTATATTTACACTTCCACAACTGGCTTATTGAGTTATTGTCACATTACATTAAGATGGAGTTTAAAACGATTTAAAGGGGACATATCATGAAACTATTTCTATGACTTTTTCCATGTTTAAGGTCTATAAACCGCTTCCCAGTGCAGCTTCCAACTCAAATTATAATTTTTTTTTATTTAAATTTTTTTTATAAAGACAACCCAGTCGCCATTTTTTTGATAATCCTTTCTCTGCAAGCATGTAAAAAAGGAACCATTTACATTTTAAATAGAATTGGGATTGGGCCTAAAACTGGTGAAATATGAGCATGTTTTTTGATGCCTGTTAAAAGTATAGCTGCCACTTTTTAAACCAACTACAACCGTGCCAATGAAGATTGAGGGAGATCAATATATAAGGAATTACAATAGTCTAGGCGAGATGTGATAAAAGCATGTATGACTTTGACTTTGTCAATGACTCTTGAAAGTCTGGAGATGATCCTCAGCTGATAGTAACTATTCTTAACCACTGAGCTAATTTGTTTTTCTAGACAAAGCTCCGAATCAGAGATAACTCCTAGATTTTTTACTTGAGATTTAACATATGGTGTAAGACTTCCCAAGCCCCAATATATGATGTTCTTGTTTTTGAGGGGCTGAAGAGAATAACCTCAGTTTTGTCGTTATTAAGTTGAAGGAAGTTTTTTGCCATCCAACATTTAATGTCCTCAAGACAAACAATTAAAGACTGCAGAGAGTTCTGAGATTTTAAAGGAACATACAACTGAGAATCGCCTGCATAAAAATGAAAAGAGATGTTATGTTTCCTTATAATATTACCAAGAGAAAGCATATATAAATTAAAGAGCAATGGACCCAGAATAGAACCCTGGAGGACACCACACAGAAGAGGGGCAGATGTTGACATAAATTGACCAACAGACACTGAAAAAGACCTGGATTTCAGATATGACTGAAACCAATGAAGTGCTGAACCCTTTATGCCCACCCAATGTTCCAGACGTGACAGAAGGATGGTATGATCGACTGTATCAAAAGCAGAGCTCAGATCCAGTAAAACCAAAACTGCGTTATTGCCAGAATCTACAGACAGCCGTAAATCTTGCAAATGCTTATCAAAATTCCACTACATTCAAACAATACTGTCTGAATGGCCTATTATAGTCTCTACTTATCATACTAAAAAAGACACATAGACATAAGC
Organism: Danio kyathit; assembly: GCA_903798195.1. Lineage (NCBI taxonomy): Eukaryota > Metazoa > Chordata > Actinopteri > Cypriniformes > Danionidae > Danio > Danio kyathit. Next base: position 23,693,966 of record LR812539.1, on the reverse strand, counting down.
TCTAAATCATATTTGATTAATGTTTTCTAAAATAACTAAATATGTATGTGTTTTAGACATTGTAATAAGCATATAAAAATATTTAAAGAATTGTACTTACTTAAATCTTGACAAATACAGACATCCCAAAAATAAGGACATCAGCTCATTGCGAAGATTGCAGGTAGAGTAAGTTCATGGCAGGATGACCAAACCTATAAACACTTTTCCTATCAAATATCATCGTGAGGACACACAATAGGACCCATTAATCATGTAAATGTGGTTTTGAGATTGACATTTGACATTTGCATGGCTTTTTTTTTAGAATTGTTAAAAGTGGTGTTGTAATTCTGCAACAGTGGGCTTTACATGGTTAATGAAAAGGAGATTCATATATACCCTTTAATATTGAGGAAGTGAGCAGTTCAAGCTTGACTTTTTGTCTTCTTTGTGGTTCAGAAAGAAAAAGAAAGATTAAAATGCATACCAAGGTGAATAAATGAATTACTATACATTTTTATGGCTGTATCCCTTAAGTATTCGTGCATGCTCAGTCTTTTTTTACATAGATAGATGGGTACTAGACAGACTTATTACTATTTTCATTTTTAGTCAAACTAAATGAATAATAAAATCTCAGCTGCAGATGAAAGTCTGAAATAATCTAAATAGCTCTGGTGTGAATGATTAACAACCCAGGTGGCCTTCTGGAGAGGCTCTGACTTAATTCTGCACTGGTGTTTATGCAGTGAGACTTGTGTGTCAGAGCCAACTGTGAAGTGTCCCTTTTCCCTCAGCCTGGCTCTCTGCTATAATTATGACACTCTCCAGATGTCACCTCTCCATCCTGTGAGCCCTCCTGCACCGCCTGCCAACCACACCAGCTCCACCAACCCTTGCTGCTGCCACCTCTTTTACTCCTCATTTGCATTTTTACATTTTTAAAACGTTTCTATCTTGTATTTTTAATGTGTTAAGTACGTTCCAAAAATGGATTGAATTTTTTGCCATTAAGCAGTCTATACAAAGTTCTTACTTTAATTGAAGCAATAATAATAAAGCATCTAAACATTTTATTTTATTTTAATTATATTTTTTATATAATTTCATTTTATTATTATTATTATTTATTGATTTTTTTTGTTTTGTACATTTAATTTTAATATTGTATTTAATTTAATTGTATTACTTTTATTTTTTAAATTACATTTTTTAAAATATGTTTTTATTCAGTTAAATTAAATTTTGTTATTTTTTTATTTTATTTTATGATTTTATTTTATTTGATATATTTTAATGTAATTTTTTTGTTTTTTAAATGCATTTATTTTTTTTTATTTAATTTTTATTTTATGTTTTAATTTTTTTTGTTTAAATTTTATTTTATTATTTTTATTTATTTGAATTTGTTTTGTACATTTAATTTTAATGTTATATTTAATTTTATTATTTTTATTTTTTAAATAGTTTTTTTTAAATCATTTTTTTATTTTTTTATTTTTTATTTATTTTTTATTTTATATGTTTGTTAATTTTATTTTTTTATTTTTGTTTACTTATTATTATTTATTATTTTATTTTATTATTTTTTGTTAAATTTATTTTATTTTATCTGTCCTGCCCTGTCCTGTCCTGTCCTGTCTGATCCAATCTAATCCAATCCGACCAATGACACACACACACACACACACTACTATTTCTAATTGCTGTTTTACCCTATCACACTATATTGACTATTTAGCACATTCAATAGGTGGTGATTGTTTGTATGCCATCAAAATAAGCTTGTATGCAAAACAGAAGCATTTTCTTTACTGCTCTTTTTTTGACCCCACTGTATAATCACGTTTTATTCAATTTAAACACAATATGAAATATTCGGATGAAAATGAGTCTAAAGAGAGGAGCGGCAGCGATGCACCTCACTAATTGTGTAATCACACTGAATGTGATTGTAATTATGGCCTGGCAACCCTGCTGGAATATTCTGTTTTCTGGAGAACGGAAATGCGCTGAAGATTTCAGGATGGTTTAGTTTGACATTTACACACAATCAAACCGTCACTTGTTAGACTGCGCAAATGATAATGATGGATGTATCAGTGTTATTTAAGTATTTACTCTTAGTATAGTGATAAAGCGTGCATAAATTTGCATAAATGTTTGCGGAAATAGCGAGTTGTTCTGTGAATACCTTCCCTCTGGTGATTGATGGCCTAGTTTCTCCAACTGTAGATGGGAGAGATTTTTCAGGGAGAGAGATGGACAGATTGAGCTGATATGCACAGAGAGAGAAGAAGAATAAGGAAACTTCTGCCCTGAGTTGGAGTTATCTATGCCTCATTATTTCTGCCTCATATACATGGCGCTGTATGTTTCCCTCATATAAGCAGTTTTGAGGAAGATACTTTGAAACTTTAGCTTCCGGAGCTTTTTCAAGTAGTTAAGCTACAGTCACGCTACACTTTTGAAGTAGGTAGTTAGCCAGCCCAGGCTTGAAGATCACATCCCATCCTACTGTTAGTGATCTGTCACTTATAAATAATGCAAACTTAACTGCTGTGTTATGCATCTCATATATATTATCGACCTAAAGCCTATTGATTTTCACTACATTTTAAAATATTTCACCATGGATCACAAACCATAGTCTGCATAGGTATATTTTTTTTGGTAGCATCCAAAAATACAACGTATGGGTCAACATTTCAGATTTTTATTTTATGCTATAAAACATTGGAATATTGAGTAAAGATTTGTTCCATTAAGAAATTTTGAACATTTCCTACTGTAAATATATTAAAATATATATATATATATATTTTTTTTTTATTATTCATTCATGAAATGCATAAAGTGGGCAGCACGGTGGAGCACTGGGTAGCGCTGTCACCTCAAAGCAAGAAGGCCGCTGTTTCGAGCCCCGGTGTTCTGTCGATTTATCCTACCTTGACAGATTGTCCTACCTCCCATTCAAAAAGTAGGTAGCACATTTTGATGACGCAATATGCTACCACTGTACGTTTTAATGTGGAATAGTGTGATATGAAGCTGTAATATCACCCTAACCTACCTAATCCCTAACCCCAACCTCAGAAACATGTAAATACAGTTGTTGGTAGCATAATCTGATGAGTAGGATAAAATGTCAGGACATTGGCTGGGTCAGTTGGCATTTCTTTGTGGAGTTTGCATGTTCTCAGCGTGTTCGCGTGGGTTTCCTCCAGTTGCTCCGGTTTCCCAAGTCATACGCTATAGGTCAATTGGGTAAGCTAAATTGTCCATAGTGTATGTGTGTATGTCCTGGTCCTCCAGGTTGGGGGTTGAGAGTTAAGCTAACGACCCACCTTGTAAAAATTAAATGTTACAAAACACCAACATGGTGTGGCTAAATATCAACTTCGATATAAATGGTCCGGGGAGTAAGTAAGTAAGTATTTATCTTGATCAACTTTAAATGTGCTTTTCTCAATATTAAGATTTTTTTTAATCTTCAGATTTCTGATTTTCAAATAATTTTATCTCAGCCAAATGTTGTCATATCATAACAACACATGATGGAAAGCTTATTCATGTAATGTATAAACTTCAGTTTCCAAAACCTTACATGTATGACGGGTTTTGGGGTCCAGGGTCACATATCTTTAGTAAAATGTTTTCTTTTTGATCAACTAATAGTTTTTTTTGTTGACATGTAGTTTTCAAATTATGTTTAAATTAAATACTCTCCAGGACACCGGGCCTCCAGGACCGAGTTTGGACACCCCTGCTCTAAATCCACCTATTGGGACAAGACAGTGTAATTAGTTGAAAATCACTAAAGATGCAATTAGAAATTATTTTATCAAGCATAAAACACATTTCACAAACCATCTAAAATAAAAATACATAAATCTGTCAAGTAAGTGGCGGTTCATTCTGCTGTGATAAATGAGGGAAAAAGCAGAAGGAAAATAAATGAATGAAATTTGTCAAGTAAATGGATTAATCAATAACATTAAAACTGACATTAATTAAATCTTAACAATCTGTTGTCATTTCTGATATTTGGGATTTAGATTTAATGTAAGTAGAATAATGTAAACATTGTAAACTAAGCTTGGTAGATTCAAGTAATGTAGCGTAAAAACATTATGAAACATCAATATCTGTGCATTGTCCATTAATATAAAAAGCTTATCAGACGTATAGGTATTATAAAGTAATATGAATAATGTATATTTTTATATATTATACATATCTTAAATTAACAAATAAAACACAAGGTAGGCCTACTGGGCCAAAAAGGGAATGCATCTCAGACAATTTTAGAAGCTGTCATTCCTTTATTCTCACCATACTCAATTTCTTGGCCTCTTGTTTAACCTCATAGCATCCATGTGGGATAAAAGAACGACATCTTAGCTCTGTCTTTCATGAAACAGAGTTGCCATTTTATGTACTGTATAGTAAATCGGACTCATTCAAAGTAGCGTCGCTGTGCAAAAACGTTATGAAGGCATGCTACACTTCCGACTGTACAGTGTGTTTTCTTTTTCTTACAATGCAGTTTTGAGGTATGGGATGTTTTCATTTTCCATTCACTGACAGTCGGACTCCATCTTTTAAAATCGAAAGCAGAATAAAACTCCTCATAAAAGCCGGCGTATCAGCGCGCCGTTACATTGAACACATATGATTCGATTTGCGCCTTCTGATTGGTTCTCTGGATATAATGACTTTGCTGTCAAAGGCAAGTGGCGTTTAGAGGCTTTTCCAACAAACTGTTATTTCTGAATGGGCTGACGCTGCGATTTTTAAATGATTTTAAGCAAATCTATTTGTTGAACGTACTACGTGCCTAAAGCATTCACTCAATGTAATTATCTAATTTTTGGCGGAAGTGGCATTTAGCGGCTTTTGCATCTGAACTTTTTATATGTAAACATGTTTTTGATTGTATATGTGTGCATGTGCGTGCGTGTGTGTGTGTTTTTCTTAGAAGCAACATTAAATTTTAAATCACCCTTAAACTGAGCTCAGATTACAGTATTTTCTTTTTCTTCAACTCTAACCAATTCTGAAATCTGGTTGCATTCACTGCAACATGCCTTGCTTAAAATCTTCAAATGTCTGCTGCCCAAAAGCCCCATACAGCAGCTTGTTTCACAGTTGTACATTGGCTGTAGTGGAATACTGGCATATTCATAGTCATAATCATCCCAATTCAATGTCTCCACAAGCAGGCCGAGAGCTTTAGAATTTGATCTGTAAGTGCCTGACATTAACAGATAATTTGGGCTGAATAACAATCCTGATAGGATTTTTTGTTCACACTTTATCATTTAGTGACATACTCATTCTCAGATTTGCTAATTGCAATTAATAGATAGTAAGGTAGTTAGATACAGTAGTATTTGAGATATACTGTATAACAAGATCAAACTTTTTAAGTCCTAATAAACAGCCAATATCTTAAAAATAAGCAGGTAATAAGTCAATAGTTAAATCAATAAGTCAATAGTAAATAGTTAATAGTAGGAATTGCTACTCAAACCATTGTCAGAAGGAGTAAATCAGTGATAGATCTGCCTAAAACTAATTTTACGTAACCTTGCAGGATACGGTAGCTTTAGCATTTTGACAGCTGATCTCACTTTTATTTTTTTTGACTTTGGCTAAAAACCTTTTTTCTGTGCTATAAAATCTACTGACCTCTTTTCTGCCTTGAAACGAGCTTGTCCACGTGTAACTCCACATGTATCCCTCTCTTTAAATTTCAAGGTTCGAAGTAAATGTGTGAATGCTCCCCTCTCTTTAAAGCTGATGAAAGGTTGCTGACACAGCTCATGATTACATCCCCCAAGACCTATTCCACTTGCGGAAGCCACGTTCAGAAATCAGCCCTAGTCCGGTTCACCAATTAGTCCCGCGAGGACTATAATGACTGCTGTGATCAAAGCTCCACTGTCACACGGCAATGGGCCTGTTTCTTTAAGGTCTCCCGAGGAGCACGCTACAACTATGGGCTAAAAGCTGCCAACCAGCCGGTCACTTGTACAATGGAAGGTGTCAAGATCATATGTATCTCTGGAGAGCTTTACATATTCATGCAAAGAGCAACTCAAGCACACATATACAAGCACTTCGGAGACCTCCAGCACTTCAAACGAGGTATTCTTAGCTATATTCTTTCATAATACACTAACATCTCGTGCCAGCTGAAGCATTTTCACATTCTCTGGAAGAAGATGGCATGGTTAAAACCAATACGTAATGTGTTTTTTCTTATGTTTCATGATAAATACGGTAGTGCTTGTCCATATGGTACAGTATATATGGAGGCATTCAGTTGTTTTACTCTAACAATATTTTTCTATGTTCTGTGTTTGTGCTTTTTGTGCAGATGATTGATAAGAATGATTCTGTAGTTGTTTAAAATGTAATTGCAATGTGTGTTGAGCTGCATCTAAAATTGCACACTATTGTAGGTACTGAACTACATTAGAATTTGAGTTTACTACACAACCGTTAGAAAAGCATGTACTATATAGTATGAATGTGAGTAGTATGAATGGAATTTGGATAAACTACATTCGCCATGTTGTCGTTATCCATGTTGTCGTTGCATCATTTTGTTCCCATTATTTCGCTTGGCATCATTTGATAGTAAAGTGTCCTTTGGATGTGCACTACAGAATCTTGCTGTAAGTAGTTGGTCATTCCTGTACTTTTCGCTTTCTGTTTTTCAAATACTATGAATGTTCACATTCTACTCTGCTCGCATACTGTTTTTCACTTACTATATAATAAGGAAGTATACAATTTTGGACACAGCCTTGTTCTTGCTTGAAGGCCAATTTATACTTGTGCGCCAAGCGCACGCGTATGCTCCAGCACAGCCTTCGCGTGGTTGCATAGCCCTAACTGTGACCATCGCCATCGCAGCCTTCGCGTGGTTGCATAGCCCTCACTGTGTCCATTGCCAACGCTGACGCGCACCTCTCAAAAAATGTAATTACATGTTGCAACAACTCGTATCGCAAGCTATGTGATTGGTCGGCTTGGTAGTGCTGATGAGTGTGGGTGGGACTGAATGCCGCGGGAACCCGTTTGAGCGAGTGTTTACAAGTGTCGAATCTCGTGAAGCATCTCCAGATGGAAAGTTTTGTTTTCCGTTTACCTTATGATTAATGTTGTTGCACGTCCGACGGTTCCCGCCTCAAAATGAGCAAGTTTAAGCTGCTTGTACATTAAGATAGCGTTCAGAAAAAATAAAAGACCCCAGCGGAGAAACTCAACACAGAGGAACATAAAAACCTCACTGCCAGCTAGCGTTTTTGGAAGTGTTATTGCAGAGCAACACAAACACCGCGCAGAAGTATAAATGCACGGCAACACGTAAGGCATGCGCCGATCGGTAATGCCAATCACTTGACGCAAAAGTATAAACCAGCCTTAGGCTGTTTCTTTCCTGATTGCTAAACAATGTCATTTTAATGTTGACACTTTGTGGACAAACAAAGTACTGCAAAAATCATTAAATGCAGACAGGTGAGCTGCAAATTGTTCACTTGACAAAAAAAACCTGGTTGTCCATCTACAGTATGCACATTCTATTCTGGAGAGGTGCTGTAAACACGTGCACATAAAATGTAAGGTCTAATTTGAGTTTAATGTTCTAAATAATCTGAAGCAATTATTTATGTCAAATAATAAAATGTATATTATTGCTTTAGTGGTTAGTTTTAATAAAACATGTTTGTTTTATTCCTTTTTTAAATTTTGAGTACTGTTATTTTAATGAGTTAGTAGACATTGGTTTGAGGGATTACAGAGATCCCACATACCAAATTTAGCACACATACTCTGAGTGAAAATGCACACATATATATCTGGATTAATTTCTGATTACTTGCATTTACATTTAGTCATTTGACTGACGCTTTAGTCATTAGGCTGACGCTTTTGTCCCTGACATACATACAATTGAGGAGACATTTAGGAAATCAACAGGAAGAAGCAGTACACACGGAAAGTTCTAATTGGGAAGGAACTGTTAGTGCTCAAAGAATTTCATGCTAGAGTAAGGGAGTGGTTTTTTTTTTTTTTTTGTTTGTTTGTTTGTTTGTTTTTTTTTTTTGAGAGGGAAGTGAAGAGTGATTCTACAGGTGGTTTGTAAAGCCCACTCACCTGTGTGAGGAACACTCAGTTTGGGTTGTTATTTGGTAGGGGGATGGGAGGTGCTGGTTTTATATTTATAGGGGTGAATCTTGGAGGAGATGGGTTATTACTTCACCACAACTGCCAGTAAGCAACAAATAAAATGACTCCAGTTTGGAATAGCACAGACCCAAGAACAATAACTTGTAACATTGCACAGATCACAATAAATCCCTTGGTCCAGCAGATCAAGTAATACTACTACTACTACTACTACTACTATTAAGAATAATAATATAATAATATTTTCCCATGATGGGTTGCAGCTGGAAGGGCATCCACTGCGTAAAACATGTGCTGCATAAGTTGGCAGTTCATTTCGCTGTGTCGACCCCAGATTAATAAAGGTACTAAGCCGAAAATAAAATGAATGAATGAATGATACCATTCCAATCTATTGCAGGTGGGTCACGGGTGAATAAACAATCCTTTGTTAATATAATTTAAATAATGAACACAGAGTTTTAAAATAACAGTAAAATACTACAAAAATGTTGCATGTTGTTATGCTATAGAAGTTCTGAATTGCCAGTAACATAAAAATCCAGTGACACAATTTGCTAGCGAACACAAAAAGTTTATTTCAAACTTTTTACGTTTTAATAAAATGCTGCAACCATGATGTCAACCACTAGTTTCCCTTAGTTTTTCTTGCCCTCCTCATGTCATGAGTAAAATAAATGTAGTGGTAAATCTAACCTAACTATGTTTTGCTCCATAATGATCCCATTGAGTTGTGCTGCACATGAGAGTTTGTCATTGCGCCCTGCTGGTCTGGAGCCCTAGGATAAAAAAAAAAACTTGCTCAGTTCAAATGGACATAGTTGTTAGGAGGTTACATTCAGGGTGAAATAGAGGCCAGAAGTGACCAGGATTCCTTTAACGGTTCAATTTTAGCTCTGTTTCATGTTTCAGCCTTAATGTTGAGAAAACCTAGCAGGCTAATGCTCCCAGTCTGTTGATTCTGTCAGGGGAAGTGGGGTTAACAACATTTTTTGACAGCTAGAAAAGAGTTGGGAATTGAGGAGGCTAAAACGAAGCCATCTGAAAAGTTCTCGGTCAGCTCATTGGTGGAATGTGTTGGCCGTCACAGCGGAGAAGAGAAAACGCCAGCACTAAGGTCAGCACTAACGCAATGGTGCGATGCAGAGATGAGTCTGGAGGACTGATGAAAGGTCTTTATTGCTTTAGTACTGTAAATGACAGGCCGTGTGTGTGTCAAAGATGGCTTAATAGGGGTGGCAAAGATTAAAGAAATCAGTTATGAGTTATTAAAACTAATATAATATAATATATAAAGGGGGCTAATAATTCAGGAGGGCCAATAATTCTGACTACAACTGTTAGAGCTGTGAACCTACACTGGCCTCACGGTTTGATTCGGTTATCATTATCATGCCATCGATTCGGTTCAGTTTGATATCTCGGTGCATTGACGATGCTTTCCATAAACAATTTTATATTTTACTTCACAGCACAAGAAAATGTATATATTTATATATCATTTGTAATACAATTTTGCCCTTTAATACAAACAGTCAGAACTGTACCTTTGAAAACTCAAGTACATCCACAGAACAACATGAGCATTTATAGCAAATAAACAAATGTAAATATTATCCCGCTCGCTTCATGAGCCCTGTCGAGTGAGTTCTTACAAGTTCTTACAAACTCTTTGCTAGTTCCTATGATTGGTCATTTGCTCAACAGAAAGGGCTGCTGTTCATCGATGAGTGACACTGATAAACTGCAGCGGGAATCACAGCTGATCCATGATAGACGCGGAAGAGAACACTTGCTCTGCAGACATGCGCTCGTGTCTGGATCCACAGGAAAAGTTAGCTCATGCCAGCTGGTCAAAGGGGCACAGTGAGAGAGAGAGAGAGAGAGAGAGAGAGAGAGAGAGAGAGAGAGAGAAATGGAGTTTACTTTCATTTTCTCAATCGCAGTGAAATAGTGGCTTCTGCTGTACTTCAGTGTCAGTGAAAGGCTGTCCAGCAAACATACACACAGTGAATTGTGCAGAGTTTCTGGGATTTTAAGTAGTTGCAGTGTTTTTATTACTCATGCTCGCCTTCCTCACCATAATAAGCTATCGCGAAATAGCGCATATGAGATAAATGACGTCAGTACGGAATAACCAGTTAGGATCTATTACTGAACCGATACTGAATTGTCCGCATCTGCATCGCGGTGCACCGAAGAAACACAATTAATTTTGACACCCCTAACAACTGTAGATCTAGAAGGTAATTGTACATTAAAAAAAAAAAACTCAATTTAATTCATTTCTATCCAATAAATTTGTTTAGCACCAACCAAAAAAAAAAAGCACCATTTACACAATTAAATGCAATTGAGTTGGTCCAACATGATTTTATCAAATAAAAGTTTAAATACATTTGTATTTTATTTAACTTAAACTCAAAGGTCTGATATCATGTATCTATTATGTGTTGTACATTTCAAACATTACATTGTTTCTTAGTTTTATTTGAAGTTATCCAAAAGAACTAAAACCATATTTCATGACTTACATATACAGTTGATTGAGACTGATCTCAGAACTAATTTTAGGACAGTTATTGCTCACTGAGCAAAGCAACAAACTGCCGACACCCAAAGCATGGGTGCTTCTGCAAGGTGGTAATCTCAAAATTCAAAGACTTACATGAAAATCTTCTAAATCTTCCAACTAAAGTGGAGATTAAACTCTATCAAGTCTTTCTATTAACCTTAAACACCTGAGATTACTTTTATTGTCAACATTTCCCTCTCTTAATTCAATCCCACGCAAAGCATGCTGAGAACTACAAATCCCCTAACCAGGTAGTTGGACCAACACAATTCCTTCATGTTGTCCCAACACAAAATTATTAAGTTAACTTAATGGTTTAGAAATTTAAGTGGACTGAACATAAAACAAATAAATTAGCCAAAGGAATCACAAGAATTGTGTTGTTTCAGCTCATTTTAAACAGGTAGTTTGATCAAGCAGCAGTAATCATTTTTTTGAGTGTATACTGTATAGCTGCTACTCTAAATGTCAGATAGAGTGTGAAAAAACAAAACAAAAATATGACCATTTTGTTGCAGTCTTAACCTTGACTAATGCTATAAATGGACTTCATGCTAGGATTGGTTTTCCGATCTTTAGGGCTGATGGTCCGCACTGTCGTTTTGGAAGTGACAGAATCTAATGTGTTCAGACACTGCAGTCAATATCCGGTTGTATCTACATCGGCTGCTGTAGTGATGATGTGGCTGAGCATCAGGAAGGTGCTGGAGAAAAGAGTTTGCCTCGGCTCTTGTCCATCATCCTGTGCTTCAGAGGACTTTTAGTAATGGGAAATATAGGCATTCATGCGTAAACTCTGTCTCATTGTTATTGCAGCTCCAAGTAGCTATCGTTTTTAATCCTTTTCCTAGTTTAAAAACAGAATAGAATCTTTATTGTAGTTTAACTACATTTTTAACTTTAATTAAATATATGCTTTTAAGCTTAAACATTTAAAAGGCACAATTTGTATGATTTCTTTATTAAAATATCCAAAATATACAGTAGTTTTATATTTTGCTGACTTATGTATTTAAGTTATCACAAATTTTTTGGATGTGTAGATTGTGTTCAATCTGCCCATGCTAATAACATTACCCTTGATTTCTGGGTTGGTTTGACAGAAAACAGGGAAACACCAAAGATGCTTTAAAGAGGTACGCTATCATATTTTAAACTTAAGTTGATGTGTAACGTAGCTGTGTGAATTAAACAACATCTCTGAATGTAATATGCTCAAAGTTTAATGCAAAGTGAGACTTTGCGAGAGTTAGCTTAGCAAAGCCTACAGCAGGGGGACTACAAAAAATACTTCCGGGTTAAGCCGCGGTCACACTCGACTTTACTCCCCTTAGACTTCCATTCATACGCACGCGAATGTGTCAGACCGGAAACGCAGGGTCATGCGTCGAGTTTTGCAGGTTGCTGCAGTGCAAAATTCAAGCTTGGTGAACTCTGACCTGTGAAATCGCATCACTTGATTGCGTGAAACCAATCCAGGATCAAAACATGACCTCTCTGGACAGAAATTTAAAACATGGAGCAATCGCTCGCTTTTTTAATGACTAATCATCTTGTTTAATCCCGCCCCCTTTCGCAGGACCGTACGACAGAAATTCGCACGCTCAAACTCTAGTGTGACTTCGGCTTTAGTGAGATCACAAACTCTTCAGGTTATACACATACACCCTGCGCAGTGAAGGGGCGTGGCCAGAGGCACTGTAATGTTATAACAGAAAAAGCTAAAATGTCGTCCAAACGCTGCTATTTCCACAGAGCTTCTTCTGTTTCTGTATTTGGGCTTCCAAAGGACACAACACAAAGAGAGAAGTGCTTACAATTTAATTTGAATTATGTTACAGAGAATTATAAAAGATATATAGCTAGCATTTTACAAATGACAGCTTCCAGAATCTCCCCCAGTTCAGTGCCGGATTCGGCTAAAAACACCTCAAAGGAGCATCTCCAACCATAATAGACAAAGCTGTGGATTGTGAGCCACAACCTGTAAGTATTTTATCTGTTAAAATTAATCTATTACATGCACAGTTTCTAGCATTAACGGTATGTTGTAGCAAGGACGTAAATAAGGGTGTGAACAACAGGAAATTATGTTTGGCACTGTTAACAATTTAGCTACAAATTCATATTTATCCATCAAACCCCTGTAAACACACACAATCCAAATCAGCGCTGCAGTGTCTATCTAAGCGGCCGCTTTCCCTGTGTTCTACATCTCAAATAACAAACTCGCAAAAGATATGTGAACGGGTTCATATTACTTACACATGCTTATTCTGAATATACTGTATGTGAAAGACACCTGTCAGATTTTATTTTAGAGAGCAGCCATGAGGTTCATCTGTGTCCTCTGTGCCATTTTCCTTCTGTTTCAGGCTCAAACTGATACGGCTAACAGCTACTCTGACTGACAGTTTTTCCACAGCAGAGTCACAGCGCATGCTATTAGAGGCGTGACACTTTTTGTGGTGATGTGGAGCTGATCCGCGAATCACAGCATATTATGTTAGCTGACGAATCAGAGTCTCTTGAGGGTGGGCCATTCGGAGGAACTAGGAAATATGACAGTCGTTTTCATGTTAACTGAGTAGCTGTATATAATCGAAGTAAGATCTATGAAAAAATAGCGTAATTTTTTTTTACAAATGAAACATAAGCACACATTGCTTTGCATCTTATAAACACAACCAAGCCTTTAAAATACACTCTGGACCACCCCTTTAATATCGAGTGCATTACAATAGACTGCACAGAGCATTATTATAACAGTAATTAAATAGTATGATAAAACTGTATCTTTGCTGTCTCTTCCCCCCGTGATCATGAGTAGAAATACTAAAAGTGATTGGTGATATAATAAAAGCTCTGCTGTTATCGTGGTCTCATTACACTTTTCAATGTGACGTTCATTTATTGTATATTTGCAGTTGTCTAAATTGTGTTGTTTTAATAGTAAATGAAAAGTGCTTGTTCTTGTCATCCAAACATTTTGTTTCAAATGACCAACAATCCCCAAAACCCCTATTTTAACAGTCATATTTAGACATTAAAATGTAAATAAATAAAAGAAGGAAGGGATTTTAGAATGACACATCAAAAATAAATAAATAAAAAAAATAACTGATTGTGAAGGTCAAACACAGAGAGATTGCCTACTAATATGGCAAGTGCAAGATCATCATCATTGCCCAGGAAATGACCCACAGAAACAGCTTACATGTGCTGTCTGTGATCTTTAAATCATTTGAACTAATGTGTAAGGCTTAAACACGTGAGCATTCCTGCGTTTCTACAGAAATCGTCCTGTAAGTAATGAGTGGTGTCACATTTAAAGCAAATGAGCAGCATAACCCCAGTTGGAATCATGGGTAATGTAGTATGTCATCAGGGTTGTCAGTTAGTATGGTTCACTCATTTCTCTGTCTCATCCCTCTACTTTTCTTGTCTTCGTCATTTACGCTGGTCGCACATGATGACAGCAGCAGATCTGCTCAAACGTGTCAGCACATCTCTCATGTGAAGCACGACCAGTAATGTCTTTTTTTTTGCTTAAAAGGCACCTGTGATGCAAAATCAACTTTTGGAAGCTGTTTGGACAAAATGTGTACTGTAGGTGTAGTGTGTCAACAGTTATATTGAAGTGATGTAAACACAATAAATTTCTTCTAAAAATTTCCTGACATTAAAATAGGATCCAAACTCTAGCGATTTTGAGGCCGATTGCAATGTAATATAGAAGTATGGTTTTCCCCACCACCAAATTGATTGATGGGTGCGTATTAACATGTATCCACCATAACACATATAAACATGTCTACAGGATAGGATTTGCAAAGAAACTGGGATTAAAAGATCTGTTGCAACTCTCTGTGATCAGCTGCACCTCAAGAGTTTGAAACGTTTTTAAAACAGAGCATGTTTGTAATGAATACAGTAAAATTGGTATGTAATTTTATAACCGATAGAATTACAATAGCCCTTTAAAGGAAGTGTTTCTTTACTCACATCTATTCACAAACCTGTATTTGTCTTGTTTTTTTTGATGAAAAGACTTAAAAAAGGAAAAAAAAAAAAAAAAAAAAAAAAATATATATATATATATATATATATATATATATATATATATATATATATATATATATATATACAGTATATATATATATATATATATATATATATATATATATATATATATATATATACAGTATATACACAAACACACACACACACACACACACACACACACACACACACACACACACACACACACACACACACACACACACACACACACACATATATATATATATATATATATATATATATATATATATATATATATATATATATATGTGTGTGTGTGTGTGTGTGTATATACTGTATATATATATATATATATATATATATATATATATATATATATATATATATATATATACCTTCTGCCAGTTTTCCAAATCATCAACTAGAAGTCAAGTTATTATTTGTTGCTCTTACAACTGGGATCCACAACAAGACTTTTGTGAGGCAGTGTATGTTAAAATTAATAGCAGTAACTAGAGGTTGCTTAGAAAACAATTTTCAACAAGTTGAGTCCTTAGTTAGGTCAACATAAATAATTTAGTACACTGACCTCAAAACAAAACCCTAATTTTTTATTTCCTAGCAAGTGTGTTTACATTTCTATCAAAAATATGCTAGCAACATGTTTGTGTAAACATATGAAAATGCAAATAATATTCAAAAGCTTTGCATGTCTAAATGTATAGTTAAAAAATAGCAAAAATGAATTGAGTGGTTAATAAATAGATGTAAAGTATTGCTCTGCTTTGTGTTATTGTTTTTCAGGCTGTAGCTAAAGCTAAACCTTGCTTTGTAATTTCCTTACACAAGAAACAAAACAAAACAAAACATGAGAACTGTTACATTTTAGGCCAGTTTTGTACGACGACGATGCACAATAATTAAATGGTTAAAAATCCATATGGATATTTACAGAAGGGTTACACAAGTCTTATGGTGGATGTATTGAAATGAACATGCTGTTTTCAAATGTTTCTTGATTATGCTAGACAGAGCTGAAATTAGTAAATTTGTATGTTATGTCCACTGAAATAATACAAAAATGACATATGTATGTTGATTTTTAGAAAGACAAAATGCTGGTGGGGAAAAAGAGTTAATGTCTTACTAATTGTGTGTGTGTGTGTGTGTGTGTGTGTGTGTGTGTGTGTGTGTGTGTGTGTGTGTGTGTGTGTGTGTGTGTGTGTGTGTGTGTTTGTGTGTTTGTGTGTGTGTGTGCGTGCAAATTGAGAGAATAGTCATGTCCTCTTTTATTGTCATTACAGCACTGTGTCTGTTTGCAGGTGCAGCTCTGTTTGAACAGATGGCTCTATAAAGGTTATTGCTGTTTATTAAATGCTGGAAATCTGGAGTTTTTATGTACCTTCCCCTTTCCCCGAATGGTAATATTTTGCTGAATCAATCGTCTCTAGTTCAGCAGACTGTAAGCAGATTCTTTGAAGGTGTCAAAAATGTTTCTGATCAAATGGAGGCAGACAGTCGAGCTTAGCAGAGCCCGTATCCACAGCCATATAATTAAATTCAAATCTCTAGAGAATGTTCAGTTTCACTCGTTCAAATAAACCGCTTTTATCATTTCTGTCAATAAAATGCATGTCATTGTACAGGATATTTGCAAACGGGTTATATGCGAGTGCCTGTAACATGTTTAAAATTGCAGTGTTTTCTTTTCCGCTTCCTTTACTATGTGTAATATGCAAAAAGTAAATAAATAAATATATAAAACACAGCACACGCAATTTCACAGCAAATTAGAATATTTTTGAAGTTTAAAATACAGCTTTTGATGTTTAAATGAGTCTACTGAGATCTTACAGATCCTACAGTAATGTGACTTCCCAGTGTGTGCAAAATAGAAACCAATTATCTGTCAAAAATAGAATGTGACTGGAAAATGTGCATATATCTTGTTGATGGTAGAGAATAGGTAGAACAATCACCCAGATTAATCTGTGAAAATTGTTTTGTGACATGAACAAATGTAAATCATAGATATCAATCATATATACTGTAGATTATATATTATACTTTAGATATGATATTAAATGATAGTACATGGTAAAATAGCAGAAAAACATCTTAAAATATAATAAGAGTAATAAGAATAAGAATAATAATAATTGTATAAATTTTAATATTAGTTGATCATATTATTAAAATATTGACTATTGGAATTTAAATTAAGAGTTTTTAGTTGTTGTTTTTGTTTGTGGTGGTGTTTTTTTAATACATTGTAAATATAAATTGTTGCGGTGATGGCAAAGCTGCATTTCCAGCATTATTATTTATTTAACATGATCCTTGATTCTAATGTGCTAATTTGCTTCATGAAAAATATACACCCCGGCCACTTTACAGGTACACCTGTCCAAATGCTCGTTAACACAAATTTCTAATCAGCCAATACCATGGCAGCAACTCAATGCATTTAGGCATGTAGACATAAGGTGCGTCCCAAATCGCATACGTATGCACTATTCTATGCCATTTTGTAGTATAAATAGTGTAAGTTGTGCTTTTACACTGAAAACTCTAAAATTAATAAGTGCACTTTAATTACCCGGATAATGCACTCATTCAGCCGGTAAAATGAAGTGTGGAATGTTGGACACTTCACGCACTCAACGACCGTCGCTTTGCTCACGTAGCGGAAGGGGCGGAGCTATCGGGCGCACATGTTGGATAACTTTATTTATTTTGGATGGTGAAAGCAAAATTCTCCTACGAGGGTGATTATAGCACCTCCCGATGGAGAATGTGGTTATACTCATGGCAAGTATTATTTGATAGTTTGGTCATTTATTTCACTGATTTGGCAAACGTCATCAGGGAAACGGTTTGAATATCCGCTTAGTAAAAAAAACATTAGTGTTCCATTTGGGACGACACTACATACATGTACTATGCTGTTGAGTGTGTAAGTGCATGAGTGGATAGTGTATAGTGTGCCATTTGGAACGCAGCTATAGTCAAGACGATCTGCTGCAGTTCAAACAGATCATGGTTTTTGGTGCCAGATGGGCTGGTCTGAGTATTTCAGAAACTGCTGATCTACTGGGATTTTCAAATCTGCAGCAACTGTGTGATGCTATCATATCAATATGGACCAAAATCTCAGTGGAATATTTCGAGTACTTTGTTGAATCTGTGCCATAAAGGATTAAGGCAGTTCTTAAGGCAAAAAGAGGTGTAACCCGGTGCTTGTAAGGTGTACTGTACCTAATAAAGTGGCCGGTGATTGTACATATATCTTGTTTCTATAAGTGTTGAAAATAGTTGTGTGTCTTAATATTTTGTGGTGTATGTGATTTTTACAGACAAGTACGTGTTTTTTTTCCCCATCAGAAGAAGTCGTTGATGGTCATATAGTTATAGCTCGTACTTCGTGATAGGAACCTTCAAGCAGAGACATTTTTGAACATGTCAGAAACTTTCAGGAACTGTCGGCTTGAATTTGTGAGGTGTGTATGATTGAACGAGCTGATTTGTCAATCCATCTGAAGATGAACAATTAAGAAAATAATTCCATTGAACATTTTACAGCAGACTAGGCTTTATAATTCACACACTAGGGATGACTAGGCAAAAATAACTTGTATTTGTAGCAAATATTCATGGCTTGTATCAATATTTTTTTTTTTTTTATCAGAGAGAGAGAGGGGTTCTGAAAGCAACTGAAATAACCACGGTAATGTCACCAAAAAGGCATACAAATTAAATTATCATGCAGGTAATTCTGGGAAGTCAATTTATGGTAATTAACCATATACAGTATATTAAGGAGATGCACTGTTAACCAGGATTACTGTCGCATTTTTACAGTTTTTTTTTTTATCATTGGAATTATGGTCATTTGTTTTAAACACCCATCTTTAGTTACTGAGTATTCGTTTGTTTCCCAAAATCTTATTTATTTGTATCCTACTCCAAGTTCTTTACTGATAGTCAGTTGAAGTCCTGGTGGCGGAGGATAATCAGTGGCACAGGTATAGATGTGAGAGACTCCACCTCGAGCAGTTAATGGCACGAAAGAAGGCTAGATTGAGTAAGAGAGTGGATGAAGTGGTAAATGGGAGGTGAGGCAGGGTTTATCTTGGAGATGAGTGATCTTGAGAGGTCTATACGAGCTCTGATGGGTTAAGAGAGCGCGGAGTGTGGCCCGCTGATGACCCGCAATGCATTTAATTTCGTCAAGATGGATTTTTACTTCATTTATTATGGATGAAACAGCACCATTTTATCCTAATGAAATTAACATTAAGGGGAAGACAATGCAGTTGAATGGGTGAAAAAACAACAACAAAACTTATCAGATCTCCCAGTTGATTGATTATATACGAATACAAGTTGAATAAAATGTTCTATATAAACAGGCTAATAATGTATAAATATGTCCCTTCATAAAAATCTTTAGAATATACATATGAATAAAAAGAATAAAATGTTAATTTTGGTGTACATACAGTTGGAGATTTATGAAAGCAGAAGAAAAAAAGTCATTTTGTTTAAAATCATCAGACACAAATTGGTAAAGAGTGATAAAACAAAACTTAAAAGTGTATTCTGGGTTTGCTTTCTTTACAAAACCCAAAAATTCTATAATTGACTGTTTTTGCATGAAATATCTCATCTTAACTGGACTGTGAATTTACAACAATAAACCAGCTAGTGTAATTTGTGTAAAAATAGTCTTCTGCAGAGTTTTTTTTCCGAGAAAACTTAGTTTGTGAACTCATTGAGAGGAAAATAAGTGTGGAAGAGGCCGGAGGTCAGTCTATCTGGCAGATGGGTGTATTTAATCAGGTGAGCAGGGCCACCGCAGCTTTGTTTATGTGGAGCTGCAGAATGGTGGAGGAGGAAGATGATTTTTCATACCTTTTTCTTTGTGTTCTTTGGACAACTTAAGAAAACTGCTTTTATTTGAGTTCCAAATTAGTCTTAGAAGTTTGTGTGTGTGAAAAAAAAAATATGATGCTAAATTAAACTTTTTAAAATGTGTAAGGTTTAAGAAAAATACCAAGCAACAATATGTATTTGTGTTATCATTTTAATTAAGAATTGAACAGGTTTTAAGGTAACACTTTAAATAACGGTCCATTAGTTGATGTTGCAGTATTTAATAACATGAACAAACAATTAGTTATACATTTATTACGGTATATATTCATCTTTGTTAACGTTATTTAAATAACTTTAACTCGTGTTAGTTTATGTTAACTCTGAGTGCATTAACTAATGTCAACAAGCACATCTTTAGATTTTTATAATGTATTAGTACATGTTGAACTATGATTAATAAATGCTGTACATGATTATTTAGAATTAATGTTAGTAAATACATTAAGATTAACTAATGGACTATTATTTTGAAGTGTTATTGATTTTAATAGTTTACAAAAATCTAATAGTCTAATAGTGTTGTATAATTACAAATAAAAAATAAATTAAAAA
>LR812539.1:23621170-23668670 GCA_903798195.1 Danio kyathit | reverse complement strand
GCCTTACAGCAAGAATGTCGCTGGTTTGAGCCATGGCTGGGTGGGTTGGCGTTTCTGTTTGGAGTTTGAATGTTCTCCTCATGTTTGCGTGGGTTTCCTCCGGGTGCTCTGGTTTCCCCCACAGTCCAAAGGCACGCTGTATAGGTGAATTGGGTAAATTGGCCATTGTGAATGGGTGTGTATGGATGTTTCCCAGTGATGGGTTGCAGCTGGAAGGGCAACATATGCTGGATAAGTTGGCGGTTCATTCTGCTGTGGCGACCCTAGATTAATAAAGGGACTAAGCCGAAAAGAAAATGAATGAATGAATATAAAGTCATAATAATGCAATATAATAAAAATAATTGTGTGTATATTTGTGATATACCTGTATTTACAATGTCTTTGGAAAACATTGTTGACTTTTTATTAGCATAAGATCACAATAATCTTCTACCTATAGGGCTCAGATGCAACCCCCTAAGATTGGGAATTGCTCCTTGCAAATTGCGTCCAATATATTCTGTGAGCGCATGGTTCGCAGTGTTATACTATTTGCATAATTTCTTTAGTGTATTGGGTGGTAAAACAACGCAGGCAGCACGTGCAATTAAACGGCACTTTTAGTGTCCGCCGTTCATTCTCAGCGAATCCTCTACGAGCAGACTGATATGATTAGAGGAAAACTGTGTGTGTCTGTTTAGTATTCCTGCTGGTTCAGACTGAAATCTGCAGCGATTGGACATGATTAACTGCAGAAAGGCTCTCTAATATTCAGCGGAGACTTTTACAGCTGCCTTTCAATGACCTGCAAATCCAGAGCAGGGTTTTAATATGTAAAGTCAGCTTGTCAAATTTGGTCATTTTGGCTGTGTTTATGCAAAAAGCATACATTTTGCAAAAATGTATGCAGCAGCAGCAGCAGTAGTAGTAGTCATAATAAAATATATTAATAATAATAATTGCTTTTGAGACTTGAACGACACAAATCTCTTCATTGAAACCCATTAATATGACAATATTTAATCCCAGTGTCGAAAATCTCATACCTACTTGTTGCCAATTTAATAATAAATAAAATAAAATAAAATAAAATAAAATAATTTAAATTAAATTAAATTAAATTAAATTAAATTAAATTAAATTAAATTAAATTAAATTAAATTAAATTAAATTAAATTAAATTTAATTAGAATTTTAATTTTAATTTAATTTAATTGTAGTATTTTTTATTTATTTTATTTGAATTAAAAAGGTGTGTATATATATATATATATATATATATATATATATATATATATATATATATATAATATATATATATATATATATATACCATAAAAATGTATTCAGCTCAAAAATGTATAAATAAATATTTAAAAGATAATATGTATAATTTTTTTTTTATTATTTGTTTATTTATTTATTATTTATTTTAACCTTAAGTTTGTTTAGTATTTATTATTATTTAAACCTTAAAAATGTATTAAGCTAAAAAATTGTAATTAAACATTTAAAAAGATAATAATATATATAATTGTATTTTATTATTTTTAATTATTTGTTTATTTATTTATTTCATTTTTTATCTAATAATTTGCAGTTATTAGTTATTTATATGGCCTTTGGATGGCCTGCAGACTCTGCAGTGTTTCTTTGAGGTGATTAAAGTCTGATTCATCCCTCGGGTGGCTTTGAGAAAGGTTGTGTTTAGAGATGTGGTGATGACAGGCTTTCTGTTGCATTTGTCCTCAATATGTGGAAGCGGAATCAATTTTCTCTGCTCTCACCAAACAAAGTCGCGGGTGCACTGGATCGAAGACGCTCCTGCTGACATGAAACCAGGGTCATGCTTAAAGATTTATCCTGTGTTGCTGTTTAATTTATTAAGGACAGTTTAATCTCATTATTGATGAAGTTGCAAGATTTACACTTGCATGTTAAAATCAGTCCAGGATATTGGACATTGATGCTTTGTTAATCATACATGCACACATTTTTGTATACAATGGAAAGTTAATTCAGTATTATGCATTGAAGTGTTTATTAATATTTTATTTTTGTCTCACTTATATATATATATATATATATATATATTTTTTTTTTGTAAATTTAGTTGTAAACAATGTTTAAAAGTATATTTAATTACATTATAAAGTGGTTCAGCATATTGTAAATGCATGTATTATGTATATACATAATGATTAATCAAAAAGTTAGACCTAAAAAAATGTAGTCTTGTTGTTGTTATTATTATTATTATTATTATTATTATTATTATTATTATTATTATTATTATCTATTGTTATTATTTATTTCGTATTATTAATATTATTGTTTTTATTTATTTTTTAAGTGTAGTATATTATATTTATGTATTTTCTTTTGTATTTTAGTTGTAAAACATATGAAGCCACTAGTCATAGAGACCAGTTTTATGCTGATAACAGCCGCTACATTTTTCTTTTCTTCAACGACACACAAATACAGTTGTTTTGAATAAATACCCATAGAACCTTATTGGATGAACGAATATTCACAATTAATTATTCAAATTATTACCATAAAGAATAATTATGACTTCTATGTGCTATTATACATGAGAGTCAATTCCCTAGCAGTGTTTCGAAAGGTTTCTTGAAAAGCACAGGAAGTTATTGATCTGATTTCTGCCTCTTCCTTTCAGACCCGGAGCAGGAATGAGCGGATGAGGATGAATGAAGTGAGGGAGTAATAGAAAAGTACTGTCAAAGCGAGATAAAGGGCCAGAAAGAGGAATGAAAAGAGAGGGTGTGAATAATAGTAAAGATTGGCAGAGGAAATGGTGTGGAAGAGAATGCTTGGTCAGGCAGCTGACCAGCCGAGGCAAGATTTAATCTCCACATTTGATTACTTCAGTCTGCGATTGAAAACACAGGCTACGTGAGGCACCAGTAACAAAGCCAGAGCAAAAGAAAACTGCTCTTCCACAGTAAACACTTGGCCACTGTCCTGTTTGGCCAGGGTTTGTGGTACAGTGAGTCAATTTTTGTTTGGTTAGCATAACCCTGTTCGCTTAAACTACACCATTTGATTCTATAAAGCTCATTCCTGAGGGCAGTTTTATGGCGGTATGCAAAAATGTATAAACATTTGCTATATTTAGGTTGGACATTTAGTTAAAATGTCTAATAAGCAGTGGCTGAAAGAGTACTAAAAAATCATACTCAAGTAAAGGGACCATTACTTGCCAAAAAATGTAATGTAAGTAGAATAAAAGTATTTGTTCCAAATACTGAAAGTAGGAGTAAAAATGATCCCTTCTAAAAGTATTTAAGAGTAGTGAGTATTATGCTGTGGGGGAGGGGGCTTTGGGGGCTTAAGCCCCTGATGTATTGTCAAAAGCTCCTGATCTTTTGGAATAGACGAATTACCGGTTTGTAAACATTCAGGATGCACGTGCATTGAGGTTGCAGAAAAAAACGGGAGCGCTAGCATTTCCAGCTAGGGAATGACATCCGATGCAGTACAGAGTTTGTTGTTGTATTAGAGATAAGTTATATTGATTACATATTATATATATTATTTACATAATGCTTTCAGCATATTATAACAGCTTGTCACCCAGTGATAAGCACAGTTATTCGCCAAAATTAACGTTAAAGTGAGCGGCGTTCGTCTGACAGGTGTATTTGCTATAGCACCCTCTCAATGTATATTTACATCTCATTGAAACTCCAAGTGATTTTACAAGAGAGAAGTTAATTGCCTAGCCAAAGACGAGGAAAGAAGACGGAACTGTACAAGGCCTGGGTTATCATCAACAAGCAAAACAACTGCATTCTGACAGCGAACTGCACCTGTATGGCAGGGTATGTGAACGTAGATTTTTACATTTCATTCTAAGCATTTAGTGTCCGCAGTTTAATTAACCATATTTAACTGTTTTGTGTATGATTCTGCATAGCGTGAACTTACCTGATATAAAATGAGAACTGCAGAGTCAAGCATTTTTAATTAGGTCCTCTCTCCTTTCAGTTCTTCTGATAGCTGTTAGCCAAAGACGTCTAGGGTTGGCATTAAAAGTAGTGTGGGTAGATACGGTAAAATTTAAGTTTTCTCTTTTTGGACTCGATTTTTGGCATCCTACCGCGGTCTTTTTTGCAACTGGTATGCGCGGTTGAACCATACCTGCCAACATTTGGTTCATAAATTCCGGGAGACTCTGCTCTGCTCTCAGGCTGCAGCGGAGGCTCGTTGAGAAGAGTAGGGACGGTACAGTAATGGACAAACGACAGTCTATAAAAATCGCCAGTAACACACAAAAAAGTCGCTAGTCGCTTTTTTGAAAATTTGTCCCTAAGTTGGCAACACTGGCGCAAACTGAAGAGCGGGGAGCGGGAGGAGTGAGAGGTTTGGGGAGATGGGGGCGCGCGAACTGTAGCGCGCGACCGGAAGAGCACAAGCACCAACTTTCAGCCCGGACTGTACCAAAATGCTGAGGAGCGGGGGGCGGGGGAATTCCGGGAGTTTACCGGGAGACAGAACAATACGGGAGACGGGTCTGAAATACGGGAGACTCCCGGGAAAAACGGAAGTGTTGGCAGGTATGGGTTGAACCCGTTTGATGTCATGTGTGACATAGGATGGTAATACTCCTATATGTTGCACTTAAAAAAAAATAGGTTGTATACCATTTTTTTTTCTTATTCAAGTACTTAAAATTACCACATACATCATGCGCATTCCACTTAACGCAGCTTTTGTGTTGGGCATTTAAAGAGTCAGCTGTTCAGCAGTACCCGTTTCTACTGGCAGGTGGGAGTGCGACTGTTGTCACACAGCAAGTGTGATAAAAATCCCGCCACTTACCTATCCAGCTTCTCTATCCCTTTCGACCCTAGCAAAGTCCCTGCTTTGGTCAATCTATATGTTTAGCGGTGACAGTCGGCTCATTTTGTACAACTCCGGAAACAAAATCCATGTTTCTAAAGAACTGGTTGTATAATTGTTCTTGTCCTGATTGCTTTTTTATTTTATTTTGACCACGGCGGCACATATACTAATATTGGATCGATACAGAGAAGTTTAGCATGGTCCCAGCGAAATACATGGGGAGCGAAATCTGTGTTACTTAAGGGTCTAAAATCTAGCTGTCTTAATATGTTAACCATTAGGTTATGCAATTTGAAATCTGAGTAATAAGCTACAATTGTCCAGCAGGAGGCGACACAAGCCAAAGTCATGCAACACTGATAGAATACATGCAATTTGTGCATGTGTGTGAAAACGTAACATTCTGTAGTGCATTTAGTTGTACTCTACATGTTTGCTGTGTTTATAAAGCATCAGTGTCTTGATGTAAGTCTGTCTGATGTGATTTTTCTGTGAGTATTTGTAATTCATTACTCTACACCACTGCTAATAAAGATGCTATGGAGACTGACAGACATCCTGTAGAGAAGGACAGAAGAATGTTTTACTTTTGATGTTCAAAAGTGGCCTTGAAGGTTTTGTGCCATTGTGAGGAATGCTGGATGAAGCAAATTTGAATTACTGTGGTATTGGTATGAATGACTAGTTTCTCTTTATATGCTCCAGACACCTTCTTATAAACACTCCATGTTACAAGGATTTAATAAGATAGCGATAAAATAGGAATAATAGATCAGCTTTTTTAAAATACATTGTAACTGACAGTTATTTTTGTGCAACTAAGAAAGTTATTTTTTGCACAACTAAGAAATGCAAACATGATCTAATCTATACTTGTGATTGTAGTTGCTGAATAATGCACCTACGCAACAACCTTGTGATGACAAGACAATACATTACACAATGCAGTTATTTGGAAATATTGGAACCAATATGACTTTTTTTGCATTATTTATTATTATTATTATTATTAGTAGTAGTAGTATTGTTATTATTATTATTATTATTGTTATTATTATCGTATATATACTGTATATATATATATATATATATATATATATATATATATATATATATATATAATTTATTTATTTTTTTTGATACATTTCTGTTTTTGTTTTTAATCTTCATGCAGTGTGTTTACAACAAAGTCAACAGTTTTAGTAAGAACGCTCACTGGAATGTGTAAACCAAAGCAACTAAGCTCTCTTGGTCATTAATTGTGTGGAGCGTTAGCGTTTGATTAGGGCTGATTTGCTTGCGTGCGATTATGCTTGATTGATTATGGTAAATCCACGGGATTAAAAGGCTAGGAAGATGCTGATGTTTATGCATGGATAGGAAAAAAGAGCGTCCCTTTAAGGAGAAGCAAATGAGAAAAGATCGGCCATGAGTTCAAACTGAAGACGATCAATTAAAGGGAAGTTTTCTGACTGTCAGTGGGCTCTGTTACATTCTAAAGCGCATCAGTGTACGGGGATTAGCACTAAGCCTGGGTATTTGGTGAATGTTAGCGCTAATCGGCATGCGCCACATACACACACACACACGCACACTTTCTCTCGTTTCATGCACACTCATACTTTTCTCTGGGTTTTTCTCACCGCTCTGGACTCATATATTGGATGAATAAACATGAAGCTAATTATGGGTCACTACAGACCTTACTCATGTTTTTCATATGAGCTTGTGACCTCACCTTGACCAACTGAACATTTTCTTATATATCGCTATTTATATTGTCCAATATTTCCTTTCAGAAACTTTTTTTATTTTAATGCATTGCTGAATATACAATATGCACAGAATGGTATACAGAATAATATATAGAAAGAAAACTTTTATTAAACTTTTATTCTGTAATCAACTGATGACATTACTACTTTATATGCATTTTTAGGCAACACAAAAAGAGGTGGTGCACTATGATATCATATTTTAAACTTTAGTTGATGTGTAATGTAGCTGTGTGAACATAAACAACATCTCTGAATGTAAGACGCTCAAAGTTCAATGCAAAGGGAGACATTAGGTGAGTTCGACATAAAGCACGGCTGCAGCCAATGATCAACGAGATTAGCCGAGCACAGGCAGGAGCTGAGTTGAAAACTGAGCCGTCGAGCCGGACACTTCGGGCGCTCAAAGTTGCTGCAGTCATGATGACCAATCACATGGCGTGATCACTTATTTATTTATTTATTGAAATAACAACAAAAAATTTACAGTACAAATAAATCAGAATACAGTCTCTACAAAATATAGTTCATTTTTAAACAATAAGGGAATTATGAATTAAATTTAAGTAGCCTACATAACAAATGCATGAGAAATAAGGGGAAAACCAGAGGGCACATAAAAAGGAAATAAATATCCACGAATAGGATTATTTTGGATAATGAAAGCATTTTTCAAAAAGCACTTTAATCAAAAAAGATTAAACAAAAGAACCAAAATAAATGAGCTACATTTTAAGTAGAAATTTCCCAGAAAGAGCAGGTACATCAATGTCACTTTGAAAATGTGTGTATAAACGGCTAGACAGGAAATAAAATATTTTGTAATCATATATTTTCATATTTAATAAAATATTTTTTACTTAATTTGTTAAGAAAGCTTTATATGGGTGTAAGGATCAATGATGATAATTAGTTTATTACAAGTCTGTAAGACTTAATTGAGTTAATATTTAGGTTATTTACTAAAATATATCATTTAAATTGCTTATAGAGCCGAATACAGTAGTCTGTATAAAAAAGGCAGAATAAACCTATGCAAACAATCTAGTCATTATGATCATTATTTAACAAAAGATGATACTGCAGTAAAATATTTGTAGCCTTTTAATAAGCATGATGTTTACAAGATAGAGATGGCATAAAAAGTTAATTGTTTGTTTTGAAGTTTGTGAGACGGAATTTGTCCAATAATAAACGCAAAAAGCATGTGGTTGTTGTCATGCGGTGAACCTGGCCAATCGTGTAATATCGGTGTCGTCATCGCAGATCCAGCAGTCGCTCCTCAGATTCTGCACCGGCTGAATCAATCGTCTGATTTCGGAGTGCTGTCGCGGTACTTTGATGCCACATGTGACTGTCACGTGGCGTTAGCACAGCGTCAATCCGGACAACATTTCTAATCAGCTTGCATCGCTTTAAGACAGATTTCGATCGATTTGCGCTGTGTGAAGTCGAACGCACCTATTGGCTTTGGTTACCATTCACCATTTTAGAGAGCAGGCATGAGGTTCAGCTGTGTCCTCTTCATTTTCTCTCTGATTTAAGCCGCGGTCACACTGGACATTTTCCTCCATAGACTTCCATTCATACGCACGCGAATGCGTCAGACCGGAAACGCAGGGTCATGCGTCAGATTTCGCAGGTTGCTGCGGTGCAATGTTCAAACTTGGTGAACTCTGACCTGCGAAATCGCATCACTTGACTGCGTGAGACCAATCCAGGATCAAAACATGACCTCTCTGGACAGAAATGTAAAACATGGAGCAATCTCTCGCATTTTTAAATGTCTAATCATCTTGTTTAATCCCGCCCCTTTTCGCAGCGCCGTATGACAGAATTTCGCAAGCTCAAACTCTAGTGTGACCGCAGCTTTAGGCACAAACTGATACGGCTAACAGCTGAACTGATTGGCAGTATTTACACAGCACATTATGTTAGCTGACCAATCAGAGCCTCTTGAAGGGGGCCTTTTGGAGGAACTAGGAGATATGAAAGTCGTTTTCATGTTAGCAGAGTGGCAGTATATAATCAAAGTAAGAAAAATATCGTAATTCTTTTTACAAATGAAGCATGAGCACACATTGCATTGCATCTTATAAACACAAAGAAAAACCACTCTGAACCACCTCTTTAAGTTCAGAAGAGTAACAGGGCATCTGCAGGGTCTTAATGTTTTAAAAGTTGCTAAATCAATTTAGAGGAAGAATTAAATAGTTAAAGTATTTTTTAATGCTGTTTTACAAAGTATTAAGTTTTGTATCATTTTTGATTGTACAATGTATACTTGTATGCGAAATTTGCCTGAATATTGGGGTGCTGTGTAGTTTATGAAATTAATAAAATCCTGCTAGAATCCTGCAGTAACCAAGGCAACATCATTATTTCTGCAGTTCTATAGGCACCATCTGCTGCATTTGCATTTTTCATTGAGTTTATGATTAATGTTTTAGTTTAGACTTAGTTTGTTATGTCATGACGTAGTGGTTAGTGCGTCGACACATGGCACTCCAGTGTTCACGGCAATCCGAGTTTGATTCCCGACTCGAGGTCATTTGCCGATCTTTCCGCCCTGTCTGCTATCCACGCTTTCCTGTTTATACTCTCTACAGTCCTATCAAATAAAGGGCAGCTATTTTACCTCTTTTTCTAGATTTAAGATAAGTCTTTTGTGTCTGCAGAATGTGTCTGCAAAGTTTCAGCTCAAAACACCCATCAGATTATTTATTATAGCTTTCAGAATATTGGATTTTCTGCTCTGAACACAAGGTAGCTGTTTTTGTCGCCTGTGCTTTTAATGCTAGTTCTCCCCGCCCACCGTTCCCACATGCCTGTCAGAGTGTGCCTCAATCTCCACCTCAGCTGCGTCAGATTAACAGCACAGTGACAGACATGAAGAAAGCAGAACTCGCGTAACGTTTGTGAGAAATACGACAGTAAGAACTTTCCCAATGATTATTTGATGTATTTGTTGTGGAGTTGATTCAAGCCTTTTTGCATCGATGAGTCACACAATGTCGTTAGAAAGTTCATGCACATACACACAGACACACAGCAGACACACACAGCATGCATGTTTAACTTTGTACTGTTTTTGCATGGAAAATGTGACAGGATACATGTTAATATGCACTGCTGTGTGGATATCTGTTACGTTACTGTATAAAATAAACCTGATTTAACGTCCACAAACCGGGATTGAAGCGTCTTCTTTTATAATTGTACTGACATGCGGCTGTGGTGATAAAGTAAATACGGTAACATCGCTGTAATTCATTACAAACAAGCACTGTTTTAGAAATGTTTTAAACTTGTGAAACTCATTCTTGATCACATTTGATGATGATTGATGATCACAGAAAGCTGAACAGATCTTTTAATCCCAGTTGCTTTGCGCACGTCCTGTCGTGTTGATTTGATTATACTCGTTACTACGGAGACATTTTAATACGCGGCTGTCAATCAATTCAGTGGGCGGAGAAACCGCACTTCTATGTAAAGTTGCAATGGGCTTCAAAATAGGAGAGATTCGGATCCAATTTTAATGTCAGGAAATAAAAAAAGAGACTTATTGTGTTTGTCACCCCCATAATGACAGTGGACACATTATACTTGCACACAGTTCTGTCCAAACAGCTTACTAAAGATGTTTTTTATCATAGGTGCCCTTTAAAGATGAAAACCCCGAAAAAATAATTTAAAAAAAGAATTAAGAATTCTTACAATCAGTATTTAGTAAACATACTGTACGTTAAAATGTCACCAGTGTTACCGGTTGAAACCTAAAGTAGCTATGAGGTCTTAAAATGTATGGAAAGAGTCTTAAAGGTCGTGAAGTGCTTTCAAATGGCCAGTTTTTGTTCGATGTTTGACGTAATCTCAACTGAAAAATAAAACAGAGGGTGGGACATAGAGTAGCTTCTCCCCAATTGCATTTTGTTTTCTCACAGCTCTGCCAGTGAGAGTGGTTGAGCTCAAGCAGAGCAAATGAAAAACAAATGAGAAGCATCTTGAAGGAAACGGGGCATGTCAGATACTGGAGAGAATTTGACTGGTGAAGATTTGAGGAGAAACTGTAGTATGAGGTGACATGGAAAAAAACAGTGATCCATTCCAAATGACAAACTACAAGCTTTTATATGTTTTATATCATCTAAACATTAAATTTTGTCATTGCTTTGTACCACACTTTCTTATAAATATCCTTGAAGACTAAAATACTGATACTAACATTTAAAAAACATTATTTTAATTTAACTGGACCTTTAAAAAAGGACTTAAAAGGTATTTAATTTCACTCTCTGATTCCTGTATTTACCGTAAGTTAGGAAATCAATATTTTATTTATGTATAATCATGAATTACAACAAATAAAAACATCTGTTATTCTGACCAATTGTCAATTTATTTAAAAAAAAAATTATCTAAATGACACTATTCTTACATTAAAATGTAAATGTATCAGCATGTATCAGAAATTTATCTATATATATCTATATATATATATATATATATATATATATATATATATATATATATATATATATATAATATATAAAGTAAATATATCAGAGTTTTATAGAATCAGATATTACCATTTTGCTCAATCCCATACCTAATAAATCCAGAAAATCCATCAAACCTGAGAATTGTCAAGTGATCTCTTAATTTCTCACATTTAAATTTTATCGCCTGCAAGTTTATGGTACTTTCTGTTTTAGCATAATTGAATCTGATTCATATCACAGATCTCCTTGTCACCCCTGCGAATCTAAATCATCATTAAAACCTTTTTTTGCCCTCCGTGCTGATATATTACATGAAATTTTTGCTTAATGAACACTTTTAAACTCTCCACTTAAGGCCCGTAGCTATAATTCATCACTTTTTTTACGCCAGGCACGTACAGCCTCATTAGAGTGATTGAATATGGGCTGCTTAAGTGTCATATCCTTAAAGGAACCGTCTAATTGAGCACAAGTGAAAAGAAAGGAATATTTGTGGATGTTTTCATTTGCTCTCTGCATTATGGCTCTTGAAAGTACATTCATGGTGTTTCCAGAGATAAAGACACTTGTGGAGAGCGGTGAATTCCGAGGAGGGCGAATCGTGTTAATGTGCACTTTATTGGACCTGATGCTGAGTGGAACCGAAAGGTGAGACAGGTTATAACCTCTGATTAGTGAGCATTACAGACTAATGAAGAGAGATGAGGGTTACGCCTTTGGGAGAAAGACAGCACATGTGACTGGGGAAACAATGGAGGATGTTGTTAGGTAAGAAACAGGCAGTTTGTGTGTGCATTGGCAGATATATGGGCAAAGCTTTAAAATACAGCCAACAATTTACATATTAAGCAAACCAAATTTATAGCATGTCCTTTTGTAATAATGGTGTACGTATAAAGTATACTGTAAAAAAAAATCTGTTGATTTTATGGTGAAAAAATGTCAGCTGTAGTTGCCAGATATTTACCAATAAAAAAGTAAACATACATTTATGGTAAACTACTGTATTTAATTACCCTATTCATGGTAAAGCCTAATACAGCACGATACTGAAGTACCAACAATACACTATACACAGATAAAATCAGGTTTGTAAAATGTATGGGAAAAAAATGTCAGAACTGCTGCTGGAACCTTTAAAAAAACTAAACACAAATGTATGGTAAACTACTGCATTTCATCAACTTATACAATGCCAACACACTAAAATACATTGTATCTTTGTACACAGACAAAAAAAATCTTTCAAAAATGCCCGAACTTACCAAAAAATACCAAATACTGGCAGAATACAAAAACAAAACATATTAACGGTAATTCTGTTCATAATTTTTATGGACAGAATTTCAAGGCGCTGCCTTGGGTTGGAGGGGGTTCGGTTCGGGGGCCACAGGATTTCATCTCTGTTAATCGCAGACAATGTTGTTCTATTGGCTTGCACTGGGGGAGTTTGCTGCCGAGTGTGACGCAGCTGGGATGAGTCCCAAGTCCGAGGCCATGGTGCTCCACCAGAAAAAGATGGTTTGCCATCTCCAGGTTGGAGGAAAGTCCTTACCCCAGGTGGAGGAGTTCAAGTATCTTGAGGTTTTGTTCACGAGTGAGGGAAGGATGGAACGTGAGATTGACAGGCGGATTGGTGCAGCGGCAGAAGTAATGCGGTTGATGTACCGGTCCGTTGTGGTAAAGAAGGAGCTGAGCCAAAGGCAAAAGAACAAGATCTCGTATACAAGCGGCTGAAATGAGTGTCCTTCGCAGGGTGGCAGGGATAGGATTGGGGTAGGGTGAGGAGCTCTGACACCCGGGTAGAGCAGCTGCTCCTCCACATCGAGAGAAGTCAGCTGAGGTGGCTCGGGCATCTGTTTCGGATGCCTCCCGGACGCCTACCTCGGGGGGGTGTTCCAGGCATGTCCCACCGGGAGGAGGCTTCGGGGAAAACCCAGGACACGCTGGAGGGACTATGTCTCTCGGCTGGCCTGGGAACGCCTCGGGATCCCCCCGGAGGAGCTGGAGGAAGTGTCTGGGGAGAGGGAAGTCTGGGGTTGTCTCCTAAGACTGCTGCCCCTGCGACCCGGCCCCGGAAAAGCGGTAGAAAATGAATGAATGAATATTAACGGTAAACTACTGTATTTCATCAATGTATACAATATTAATACACCAATGTGTTGAAGTACTAACATTTACATTCTAACTTTGTAATACATGGACGAAAAATCTGTCAAATTTACAGTAAAATATGTCAGCTGTAGTTGCCAGAACATTACCATTAAAAAAAATGAAACAAATTTATTGTTAACTGCTGTATTTCATAAACTTAAAAATAAATACACCAACATTTTGACGTACTAACATCTATATCTTTGCAATACACAGACAAAAGTCTATACTAAATATAATACTAAATAAATATTATACTAATATAAATATACATAAAGTCATTCAGTCAAAGTGTTTTTAGTAGTCCATCATCAAAGATTAATCATGTGACAGTTAAAGAGAGGTTATTTATATCAAATAATAGCCTAGTATTTACATAGCTTATATATAGTAAAAAATATGCTGTGGTTACCAGAACTTATTAAAAAATGAAACAATGTTTATTTGCACTGTAAAACTGGTTGCCTTACATTTTTAAGCTGAAACAAATTAACAAGTCATTTTAACTTGTATTATATCAAACTGACTTCAAACAGCTTGTGTAACTCATACAATTAAGTTGGAACATGATTTACTTAGTTTAATAAATTACAATGAACTAAAAACACATATTGTCATGACTTATTGATCATAACTTTTTACAGTGTGGTAATCAACTTAAACAATGTTAATGCACCAAAACATTGTACCTTTAGACCCTTTAGATTGTGCTCATGAGTAAACTACTAAACACCATCATAGTAACACGCAGCACAAAAAAAAAACAATAAATATTATTAATTAACATAGTAATGTCAGTAAAAACAAAAAGGGAAGTGTCATGCAGTTTAATTCATGCAGTTTAATTTTTTTTTTAATCCTGAACCTTTTTTATTCACTGTGTTCATGTGTTAGTTTAAGGAAGCAAAGTTGAGGAAGCTTGAATTTACACTCCACAAATGTTATATTTACCCTGTAATTATGACCAACAGCAGGTTAACAGTTTCATTTACACTGTAACAACGCAGAATATTATATTTGTGCAATAATCACAAATATGCTGTTGTTTTTCTGCCGTTTTCCATTACAAAAACTCTTTATAGTTATTTATTATAATTAAATTTAGATTCACAAAAATGGCTAAATGTCCTCTACTTTTTGTTGTAAATACCCAGTTGTCCATTTTGTGTTGTATTTACATCAAATTCTCTTTGATGTAAAAGTGGATAGTTAGAGTTGGTGCATGACACTTTGATATGGTAATTCATACATTCAAATTGACCTCATAGCTGGATGTAAGGTGGTGTTTGTTTGTTCATCCCCTTGTTTCATGTAGTTACATAACATTTGCAGGCTCTAAATTAAAAGTGACACTTGTTACCTCTTTGTTTCCCCATACAGTACCTTTCCTATTGATCCCTATTACTTACACATACATATTGTACTATTATTATAGAAAGCATGCTGCAAAATTGTCTTATTTACTATGTAAAATGTGTGCTGTAATCTAGTTTTAAGCTAGTGTGAGCACTTGAGATGATATGAGCAGCTCCATTACATGGGTAAAATAGGTGAAACCATGCCTGAAGCGCTCCAAGCGTCAGTCATTTCAGTGGAAATCAGGTAGAAATAATAGGCAGAAGACCTTGAAGTGGAGGTCAAAAGGGAGCAGTGGGATTGGCTAATGAAGCGTAATTGATCTACCGCGCAGCACAGATGGCAAAACAGCGTTCAAAAAAAAAAAAAAGAAAAATAGTCAGGATTTCCCAGTAATTTGGTTGTGACTTGCTTGTTAGACTGGTTTGGTTCCGTTTGAATATTGACTTGATTGTTTAGAGTAGTTTGGTGGAATTTGAATGCATGTTTTCTTCTTGAGACTGGTTTAGTTCTTGTCTTGGTTATAGTTTAGTATAAAAATTATGTTTATCAGCAATGGTAGTCATGCCATGCAAGAAAGCAGCATTCCAAACTAAATATTTGGAATAATATTCCAAGCATATTTGGAAATTAAAAGAGATATGTTTATTCAACATAGGCTCATTCTGTAAATGTAGCCTAATATACATTTCTGGAGATCACGAATTATGTAGCCAGGGGAACGCATGACTGCATTTTGTCTTTTAAACGAACGCTATGGGGCGGTATGACGCCGTTCCTTTTTGCGCTTACTAGCTTACCTCCGTATGGATGGCTTTTTCGCTGTCACCAGTTTGTCCAGTGGCTCATCGTGTACGTCAGAGGATTTGAGGTGCAGAGTAGAGTTGACCATGACGACGGGGTTTGAGTCCGGCGAAGAACGGTTCCAGAAAGCGAGAAAGACAAAAACAAAAGCCAAAAAAATAAAACAAATAACAGGGTGAGAGTATGGTAAAATCTGAAAACGTGGTAAAAATCAGTCTGCCATGAGGGCTTTTCTTCTTCTGAATTGCTTTTCAAAACACTCTCTGCTGGATTTAGGGAAGTGGATGGGCGCTGGTCATTTGGTGCTTTTGAAAACACTATTGGTTGGGTTTAGGGAAGGGGGTGTTTGGGGGGATTGGTCGGTCAATTGGTCAGTCAGTTAGTAAGTCAGTCAACATCAGCCTCTGGTGGATTTATGCGAGACAAATGGCACTCGCAAGAAAAAATTGAGATCTGAAAAACCATATACAGCAACCTCTGGTGGATTAGTGGAAAAAAAGTACAAAAAAAATTACATTTAATTGTTTCTAGAGTGTGTACGGAGTTTGGTAAAACAGCGTTTTTCTCTTTTGGTCCTACATTATGGCATGAAATGCAGAGTGTTATTATGTTAGAAACAATTCCATCTCTAAATATTTTTAAAAATCATTTGGTCTTACCTGGAAGAATCATGTGAATGTTTTTTGTGTACATTTTAATTCGTGATATTCAGATATATCTGAAACTTTTTGTGCTGCCATTTTCGCCAGGAACCCCCTGTTAGAAGAGATGTATATCTCAATGAGAAATTCCTGATAAAATAAAGGATAAATAAAAATAGATTTAAAAAAAACGCACCTCCTGGGAGATATTTGGTGCACTCCAGAAATGTATATAGGGGTACATAATTAGAATGAGCTTGGGTTGGTTTTATTCAAAAGTTATTAGCTATGAACCAAACCGAGGTGAATTAAAACATAACAAACATCAAAAATAAAAATTATGTTTAAAAATCAAACAAGAACTACAATAACAGGAAGTGTTGCAAACGAAAGTTGTATTACAAACAGATTTAGTATTAATCTAGTGAGAGTGTCGATTATGTACAGAGATTAACTTTTTTTTTTTTGTATGTAACCGATACAGCTTATTTGTATTATGGGTCTGTAAACTGATACCGTATACAGAACTGATGCTGTAATTTAATGTCATTCATTCATTCATTTTCTTTTGCACAGCGGAATGAACTGACTGTAATTTAAATGTTTTATGTTCAGTTTTGATACAATTATAATAGTGTCCCTAAACAGCACATATTTTATTTTCATCACTTTTTCATTTTCATCTATACATTTAATGTAAAAACACAAATGTGTTGAAAATTGTATTGTCTTGAGTGTAGTCTAGCTAATGCAATTTATCTGTCAATCTAATCCCAATATAGTGTTTATTAAATAAGCTTTAATAATACAGGCTGATGGCATTAACAAATGTATATACAGTATTAGGTAGGTCTTTAACATTGATAACAATATTTAGGTTTTTTAATGTTAGCTTGTAAACTTGGAAAACAGATGATCAGACAAATATTAGGATCACAAATGTCATTTGGTGCGACCCAAGTTATGCTTTTGTGACAATGAGTGATGATTTGTTGCTGCCCGGTGCTTATTCATTGCGTGTGTGAGTGTGTCCCTCTGTGTTTCAGGGTTCAGAAGTTCAGTGAATATGAATTCGGCTCTGCTGAAAATACTGCAGGCTATCACTCATTCATGTATTTAATACAGAATGTTTCCTCCCTGAAATTACTTTCAGCGGAGAAGCTTTCTGACTCAGTTGTCACGAGGTGCTCCCTTAGCTTCACTCCGTCCTTGACTGAAGTGTTTTTATTCGTATATTTCAATGTCTTTGTATCATTAGAATGCCTCTTTCATCATGGCTAACACATCTGTTTCCTTTGTTAGCGTCAGGTTTTGTGAAACGCAGTACGCTAAAGCTGCAATGCAAGCTTGGAATGCTAATAGATAGCAGGTAAGTACAATAGGTTAGAGCTGCAATTCTGGATAAATTCTGGATATTTTTTTTTAAAGAGATCCTGGTTCTCTGAAAATGTGTGACCCTGGACTATATGAACCCTGACAGCTGAATAAATACATTTTTTTACTGATGTGTGCTTATTTAGAAAAGGACAATATTTGGCCGATATACTGTACAAATTTTTGAAAATATTTGAAGTTTCAAAAAAAAAATCTAAATATTAAGAAAATCACCTTCAAATTTGTCTAAACAAGTTCTTAACAATGCACATATGGGGGCGGCACAGTGGCTCGGTGGTTAGCACTGTCACCACACAGCAAGAAGTTCACTGGTTCGAGTCCCAGCTGGGCTAGTTGGCATTTCTGTGTGGAGTTTTTCACTCAGTTTTTCTCCTTGTGTTCGTGTGGGCTTTCATGAGGTGCTCCAATTTTCCCAAAGACATGCGCTATAGGTGAATTGAAGAAACTATATTATCCGTGTATGAATGTATGTGAATGCAAGAGTGTATGGGTGTTTCCCAGTACTGGGTTGCAGCTGGAAGGGCATCCACTGCATAAAATATATGCTGGAATATGCTGATAAATAATGGACTAAGCTGAAGGAAAATTAATGCATGAATGTAGGAATATGACTAAATGTGTTCATGGAACAAAATCTTCAAATGATTTTTGGCAGAAAATAAGAATCATACTATGTATTTTTTGGCTATTCCCACAAATATACCCATGCAACATAAGTGGTCTAACTTTTGCATTTATTATGTTCAATCCCATAATTATTTTTTATTATTTATAAATAAAAAATAATTATTTAGTAATTCACTCTTAAGATGCCAAGTGTTTCATGACTTGATTAATCATATTTTTTGAAGAATCTATTGAATGATTCACTAACAAATCCATTTTAATGCCTGTTTAGTGCTCTATTTTTTTTATATAATAAGTGGAAATACAAATATGTACATGTTTAAATATTTTATGTATAATTATACACATATATGTTTATATATGGTCATATACTGTATGAACAGAGGTATACAATTATGGTTAATATAATGGAACATATATACAGTATTTTTTTTCAACCATTGTACTGTACATATGTATAGAATATATATATATATATATATATATATATATATATATATATATATATATATATATATATATATATATATACATGCAATATAAACGCAAATTTCTAATCAACCAATCACATGGCAGCAACTCAATGCATGTAGACATGGTCAAGACCATCTGTTGGAGTTCAAACCGACATCAGAATAGGGAAGAAAGGTGATTTAAGTCACTTTGAAAGTGGCATGGTTGTTGGTGCCAGACGGGTTGGTCTGAGTATTTCAGAAACTGCTGATCTACTGAGATTTTCAAACACAGCCATCTCTAGAGTTTACAGAGAATTGTCCGAAAAAGAGAAAATATCCAGTGAATCATCACAGACTGATTTCCTGAACATGACAATGAGTTCACTGTTCTCAAATGGCCTCCACAGTCCCAGAACTCAATTCAATAGAGCACATTTGGCATATGGTGGAACGGGAGATTCGCATTATGGATGTGCAGCCGACAAATCTGCAGCAACTGTGTGATGCTATCATGTCAATATGAACCAAAATCTCTGAAGAATATTTCCAGAATCTTGTTGAATCTATGC
Source organism: Danio kyathit (assembly GCA_903798195.1). Classification (NCBI taxonomy): domain Eukaryota; kingdom Metazoa; phylum Chordata; class Actinopteri; order Cypriniformes; family Danionidae; genus Danio; species Danio kyathit. Next base: position 23,649,535 of record LR812539.1, on the reverse strand, counting down.
TACGAAGGATTAAGGCAGTTCTGAAGGGAAAAGGGTGTCCAATCCAGTACTAGTAAGGTGAACCCAATAAAGTGACCAGTGAGTTTATATTTTATATATGTGAAATCGAAATATGAACTTGTATGTCTCATGTAATTTTGCATATATTGCCATATATTAAATTTCCATGTGGGATAGGTGATATATATATATATATATATACAGTTGAAGTCAGAATTATTAGCCCCCCTGAACTATTAGCACCCCTGTTTATTTTTTTCCCCAATTTCTGTTTAACAGAGAAAAGATTTTCTCAACACATTTTTAATCATAATAGTTTTAATAACTCATTTCTAATAACTGATTTATTTTATCTTTGTCATGATGACAGTAAATAATAATTTACTAGATATTTTTCAAGACACTAAAAGTTGATATTTAAAGGCTTAACTAGGTTAATTAGGTTAACTAGGCAGGTTAGGGTAATTAGGCAAGTTATTGTATAATGATTGTTTGTTCTTTAGACTATCGAAAAAAAATTAGCTTAAAGGGGGTAATAATTTTGTCCCTAAAATGGCTTTTAAAAATTAAAAACGGCTTCTATTCTAGCCGAAATAAAACAAATAAGACTTTCTTCAGAAGAAAAAAATATTATCAGACATACTGTGAAAATTTCCCTGCTAAAAATTCTGACTCCAACTATATATATATATAAGAAAAGCTACAACAGAGCAAGTGACATTTTCAACCGCGTAAATATGTCTGTCAGTGGCTGTCGTTCAGATGTCGTTCGTAGACATTTGTGATGAAAGTCTGCAAAAAAATGTCAAGTGAAAAGCTCCAGCCATCACAGGAAGCCATTAAACTGAGGAATTGCTTTAAAGCGATCTAATCTGTGTCTCTGAGTCTGACATTTAAACTTCAGAGTCGGGTCAGCGGCAACCAGAATCATAGGAAATAACTCTCTGCGTAAACACAATTACATGTAATAGTGGTTCAACTGCTGTGACCTTTTAATTCTAATAGATGAGATTGTTTTGATGGAAACAGATCCTTTTAAGGGGGACGGATCACAGAAAGGTTCTGTGGTTTTGTTTTTATGAAATGCTATTATGGGGATGTTTTATATTCTTTAAAAACAGGAAAAGAGTATATTTACAATTTAGGATTTAATTTAAGAATTTAATTCTTCATTTGCATACTAGAATAAGCCATGACTGTTAATTCACTATGACAAAGTCAGTTTACCATTTTCATTCATTCATTCATTTTCCTTCGGCTTAGCCCCCTTTATTCATCAGGGGTCACCACAGTGGAATATACCGCCAACTTAATCTAGCATATGTTTTACACAGCGGATGCACTTCCAGCTGCAACCCTGTACTGTACACTCTGATTCACATTCACACATTACGGCCAATGTAGTTAATTCAATTCACCTATAGCGCATGTCTTTGGACTGTGGGGGAAACCCACGTGAACACGGGGAGAACATGCAAACTCCACACATAAATGTATAGGCTATAGATGGTTTAAGAGATACATTTGTATTTGTTTAGATGTACTAAAATTAAATAGATTTTTGTTTGTATTTTGTTTTGTTTATATTTTAAAATATAATAGCATTACACTATTTATTATATTTATTTATTTTTTTATTTTTTTAATAAATGTGTAAACATTTATTTTTATTATTAATTACAATTATTAATAAAAAAATAAATACAAATAAAATATAAATATTATTTTTGAAATTATATTTAGCATTGTATTTAATATAGAACTCAGATTTTATTATTATTATTATTATTATTATTATTATTATTATTATTATTATTATTATTATTATTATTTTAGTATAATGTTAGTATAAATGTATATCACTACGGACAATTTAGCCAACCCAATTCACCTATACCACATGTCTTTGAACTTGTGGGGGAAACCAGAACACCCGAAGGAAACCCACGAGAACACAGGGAGAACATGTAAACTCCACACAGAAGTGCAAACTGACCAAGCTGAGGCTCGAATCAGCGACCTTCTTGCTGTAAGGCGATGGTGCTACCCACTGCGCCACCGTGATGCCCAATATGATATTATATATAATATTATTGTCAGGCAGTTGTTGGATTCACCCGATTCACCTGTACTCGTGCACACCCATTTACAATCACCTGATTTCTAATCACCTACACACACACACACACACACACACACACACACACACACACACACACACACCAGTGTTGGCCTGATACTCACACCTTGATCTTCACCCAATCCATTCTCCAGCGTTTCACCTGTTCTAGCTTTTCTCCTGCTCCAGTGTCTCTGTGTTTCCCCCTGGCTCCTCGCACTCCTGGATTTCCTTCATGTGTGTGTTGTGTGTCTGCACTGGACTTTCCCATTTTTTCCATGAACTCTCATTTGACAGATAAGACTATGAATACATTGTTGTTTTTAACAAATTGTTCTGGTTTCTACACTTCTCGTGTCAAGTCCTCAATGTGGTGTGATAATTATAATATGATGGTATCTTACCATTATTAAATAATATTTTATTAAATATGTAATGGAGGCGTCATGGTGGTGCAATATAGCACAATCGCCTCACAGCAAGAAGTTCTCTGGTTTTAGCCCTGGCTGGGCCAGTTATCATTCTGTGTGGAGTTTGCATGTTCTCCCCATGTTTGCGTGGCTTTCCTCCGGGTGCTCCGGTTTCCCCCACAAATCCAAAGACATGTGCTATAGGTGAATAGGATGAACTAAATTGGCCGTAGTGTATGTATGTGCATGAAAGAGTGTGTATGGGTGTTTCCCAGTGTTGAGTTCGGCTGGAAGGGCATCCTCTGCGTAAAACATATGCTGGATAAGTTGGCGATTCATTTTTGCCCTGATTAATAAAGAGACTAAGCTGAAAAGAAAATGAATAAATAAATGAATAGGTAATTTGATAAATATGATTTACTGGTTCATTTCAATGGAAATATTTTAGACTTTACAAAATTAATGTTCAGCAGCGGTTTTATTTAGGATATTCACATCTAATAAAAAATAAACACAAATCTGAAATGAATTCCTGTCTAAAGAGGCGTCTGTGACACTCCTGGCATTTCCGGTTGTAATTATGGCAGATAGGGCAGATTGTTTGATTGATGCTGCTGTATTACGCGACTGTCATCGAGCAGATTGTGTGTCAGTCTTTTACCGTTTTGCCAGTTTGCACATGTCATGTTGTAACTTCACCAACTAAACTCAGAAGACACCGAACTTCCATTATAGAGGACAGTGGGGTGTCAGCTAGTGATTTCTCTGTTTTGTACGAGTCGTTAAAAGCCCCGTCTCACCTTGCTGTAATGATTATCTCAGGCTGTGATGGATTCTGGTCCAAAAAAAAAAAAGAATGTAGGTAAGAGGTGCAAGTTTTATGAGTGACATTTTTCCATATGCCACATATGCGCAGTGACAGGAGAATAATGATATTAATAAATTCACCAGAACGATCCGCTTTCGTTCTTTTTGAGGGATATTAACTTTTTTATGGAAGTCAGTTCCTCTCTGCTGCCAGATTTTTAATGAAATGACAAAATGACAACATTTAAGGTATATTTTATCTGTTCTGCTCCTAAAGCTGTCTGAGCATTGGAAAGAGAGATTGTAATATATTCCGAGGTTCGTTTAATAATGCTATGCAATCGAAAGCAGAAGAGGAGATTCCATTTGGTTCAAGCAGGCAAGAAAGAGCGAGCGGAGGAAAAAAGAGAGACAGGACTGATTCCTTCTCACTTAAAGGCTGTAATTACAAGCCTTTCTGCCTGATGGATGATAAGAGTTTTTGTAATGAATGAATGAGATACTGAAAAGGCAGAGTGAATGGAGCCGGCTTGCTTATTGCGCTCAAAATAACAGTCATTATGGATCTATTATTGCAAAAAACATACCTGCAAATTATATACTGAAAATATGCAGAATCTTTTCTTATGTTAGAGGTTGATCGACTTAGATTTAAGGGTTTTTAGATGTGTCAAATGGGTCTATATCTGAATGTTTCCTAACGCTTGTAATACTGGCAAAACGAAGTGTTTAGGAAAACTGTCATTGTTGGTGCTTGTTTACAAGGTATCAGTCTGAAAGAGTAAAGGTTTGTAACACTAAGTTGTTGTTGTTGTTATTATTATTGGAGTTACTATTTTATATTAGTTTAGATCTTCATGGATATTTATTGAAATTATAATTTTTTTGGTAGTAATTATAAGTTTTGCAATACCTTCGTTTTTTTTTTCATTATTTTTTGTTGGTTTGTTTATTACCTGTAACGAATGTGTAAGGTGTGTTTCGTGTGTCATGTCTTGTGTTTTATCTTGTAGTTTAGTCTTGTCGTTCTGTTTTCTGCTTTGCTTAACACCATGGCTGCCTCCGAAATCGCCTACTACTCAGTAGGTACTGCATTTGAATTTAATGGTCCATTTCCACTGACTGATACAGTATGGTATGGTACAAGTCATCTTTAACAGGCTTGCATTTCCACTGCCAAATGTTTGAGGAAATCTTGCTCAAAGTAAAGCTGTACGGGTTGTTAGAAAGTAATTCCGTCATTCCGAGTTCATAATAGTCCAAAAGGCGATGATAATAGTTATGCATGGCAGTTTGTTCATGTATTATCATGCATCTTTGTTTTTTCAGGATTCTCTGTTGTTTTTTCGCGATTCACTCTCACGTTTGTCGATTTCTAAAAGGATCGAATGTCAGAAGCCCTTTAATAATCACGCGCACGTTATTATCATCAGCTCACAAAGTCCGTTATTTCAAATATAGACGTGATCGCGAGCTCTGTGGAGAAAGTGAAACCGCTCATGCTTTTAGACTGCCCCTTAAAACAACAACAGGACACGGCAGATTTTTTTCTTCTTGGCTTTGTGGCTGTTCATCAAAACAACGACAAGGTTTGTTTGAGCTCGGGTCAGCCAGGGCTTTTTATTATATGTATATATTATAACGATGTAATGTCTCGGCTGTGTATTAAAAAAAATGACGGATCCTTTGTTTTAATTCTACCGGCTTGTTGCTCGCGCTAGTGACGTTTCTCTGTAAACCAATAGCGTTCAGCTGCGCGTCTAGCTCCGCCTTTTGGTACCCTTTTGTCATGCTAGGTACCCTATGCAAAGGGTACCCAAAAGTGGTATGGTACGGTTCGCTTTTTGGTACCTTTTGACAGTGAAAACAGCCAAAAAAGCGTATCGTACCATACCACTCAGTGGAAACGTGCCATAAATGTGCTACTCGACCATTAGAAAAGTATGTTCTGTACAGTATGAATAAAACTTGTATGTACTACATCCGCCATATTGTCATCATCATGTGACCTACCCACGCCAGTTGTGTCACTTCACTCCCATTCATGAATTCTCACAGTGCATCATGGGATAGTGTAGCATCCCATGCACAATTCAGAATCTCAACGGAAGTATAGTCATCCGGATACTTCTCGCATACTGTTTTTCGAATTCTATGAATTTGGACATATTACTCGGCTTGCATACTGTTTTTAGCATACTATATAGTAGGAAAGTATGCGATTTCGAACACAGCACTTGTGCTCCTTTGTCCATGCCTCATGTTCTCATTGGTTTTCCTAGTCATGTGTCTAGTTGCTCATTGGTTGGTCTTGTCATGTGATCCCTTTTGTTTGATATATTTAGCCCTCTTGTTGCCTTTGTTATCTAGCTTCGTTACATATAAACTCTCTTTTTGGTCATGGTAATGTTTTGGTTGTGTTATTGTCAACATATTCTTTTGTTTGTTTGTTTGTTTGTTTGTTTATTACCTTTAACAAATGTGTAAGGTGTGTTTTGTGTCTCATGTCTTGTGTTTTATCTTGTAGTTTAGTCTTGTCTTCCTGTTTCCTGCTTTGTTTCCCACCATGTGCTCCTTTGTCCGTGCGTCATGTTCTCATTTGTTGTCCTAGTCATGTGTCTAGTTGCTCATTGGTTTGTTATGTCCTGTGAACCCTTATGTTTGATATATTAAGCCACTGTGTTGCATTTGTTCTGTATCTAACTTTGTTACTGTACAAATAAACCTGCTTTTTGGTCATGGTAATGTTTTGGTTCTGCTAATGCCAAGTCAATTCTAGTTTTGTCAACTTATTGGTTTGTTTGTTTGTTTGTTTGTTTGTTTGTTTGTTTGTTTGTTTGTTTGTTTATTACCTTTAACGAATGTGTAAGGTGTGTTTTGCGTGCCCTGTCTTGTGTTTTATTTATAGTTTATTCTTGTCTTCCTGTTTCCTGCTTTGTTTCCCACCATGTGCTCATTTCTCCATGTGTCATGTTCACATTGGTTGTCCTAATCATGTGTCTAGTTGCTCATTGGTTGGTCTTGTCATGTGATCATTTTGGTTGACCTGGTAGTTCGGGTCATGCTTCGGTGCAGTGTTTCGAAACACTTGTGCGCTTTGGGAAATGTCAGTTTTACGTCAGCCATCCATAGTTTTGTCAACTTATTGTTTTGTTTGTTTGCTTGTTTGTTTGTTTGTGTATTACCTTTAACAAATGTGTAAGATGTGTTTTGTGTGACTTGTCTTATGTTTTATCTTGTAGTTTAGTCTTGTCTTTCTGTTTCCTGTCTTCCTTGTCTTCCTTCCATTGGTTGTCCTAGTCATGTGTCTAGTTGCTCATTGGTTGGTCTTGTCATGTGATACCATTTGTTTGATTATATAGTGGTGGACAGAGAGAGGCCAGGTCTCTAAACGCTGCTGAAATGTCCTATGCTTTGAATCGCTTTAGTCGTGTGACCTGGGTGTTTTGAATCACTTCAGTCACATGACCTGGGCGTTTCAAATCACTTTAGTCACGTGACCTGGGTGTTCTAGTTTTGTCAAATTATTGTTTCTTTTGTTCACTTTGCATTAAATAAAACTGCACTTAAGTTTTAATGCTATTAACGATAAAATGTCATTGACAAATATTTAAACTAATTATTACCTTGTTTTTCTCCATCTTTCATACATAAAACTAGCTTTATTTATTTGCTTCTAGCGTATAAAATATCTTATTGTGTGTGTGTGTGTGTGTGTGTGTGTGTGTGTGTGTGTGTGTATATATATATATATATATATATATATATATATATATATATTCATTTTCTTTTCGGCTTAGTCCCTTTATTAATCTGGGGTCACCACAGCGGAATGAACCGCCAACTTATCCAGCAGTTTTACGCAGCGGATGCCCTTCCAGCCACAACCCATCTCTGGGAAACATCCATACACATTCATTCACTACGGACAATTTAGCCTACCCAATTCACCTGTACCGCATGTCTTTGGGCTGTGGGGGAAACCGGAGCACCCGGAGGAAACCCTCGCGAACGCAGGAAGAATATGCAAACTCTACACAGAAACGCAAACTGACCCAGCCGAGGCTCGAACCAGCGACCTTCTTGCTGTGAGGCGACAGCACTACCTACTGCGCCACTGCATTGCCATATTTGTAGTGCATAAATCCAGCAATTCCCTTTAAACTACTGTAAGCACATCAATATGTTTTCTCTGGCTGCTTTTCTTTCTGCGAGTGAGAGAGGGAGAAAGGGATTTGGCTGAGGATCTAAGACATCCAAAAGACAGGCATGGAGTTAATGCAGCGTCTTCACGATTCAGACAGATGTTTACTACAGGACACACTCAAAAACATCCCTAGAGAGCAAGAGAAAGAGAGAAAATCTGAAATCCAGCCTTCATTTAGCAATAACAGCCTTTTAATGCCCGGTTATCCAGTAGATTTCCTTACGATATGTCATAATTCTCCTGTGATTCTTTGATCATAAGACATATGTGAACAGCCGGTGTACAAACAGTGGGTGTATTTACATGGTCATCAGTAATGTAATTATTTACATTCTTTTGAATAAAACCATATTAAGATTAAGGTGTTTACATGATTTGCTTTTAGAACATGTGTCAAGCTAATGGCCCGCTGGCCAAATCTGACATGCAATTTCATATAGAGAGCATACAATTCAGACCAAATGCGAATTTACGTATTTGTGTTAGTAGATTACATACTAAGTCAATGCAAATTGGGTGACATGAATGACGCAGAATGTGCAGCGTGTTTGCCACATACAGAGAGATTTTGATAAAAATTTAGTCTGCTTAATATTTTATATTGGCTATAAACTTCATCTCCTATAATCAACACAGGCTCATTCTGAAAATGTAGTCCCATGGATGTTTCTGGAGACCCCAAATTATGTAGCCATAGGTACGTATGGCTGCATTTAATTTTTTTTAAACGAATGCTACGGGCGGTATAACGCCGTTCCTTTTCACGCTTACCAGCTGACCGCTTACCTTCGTGTGGAGGGCTTTCTTGCCGCAACCAGTTTGTCCAGTTAGCTCGTCATGTACGTCGGCAGACTTGAGATGCAGAGAGGAGTTTGAGTCCGGGGAAGAGCGGTTCCAGAAATCAGGTATGACAAAAACAGAATCCAAAAAATAAAACGAACAAGTGAATAACAGGGTGAGAATGTGGTAAAATCCGAAAACGTGGTAAAAATCAGACGAGGGGTTTTCTTTTTCTGGACGGCTTTTGTAAATTGGTGGTTGGGTTTAGGGAAATAAGTTGGTGGGTGGGTCAATCGATAAAATTGGTTGGGTTTAGGGAAGGAGGAGGGTGGGTCGATTGATTGGTCATTCAGTCATTCAGTCAGTTGGATAGACAGTCAGTCAGTCGGCATCAGCCTCTGGTGGGTTTACGCGAGAACAGCGGGTGCGAACGGCACTTGCGAGAGAAATTTTATATAGGGCTGGGCGATATGGCAAAAAAAAAAAATCTCAATTTTTTTTTTTTTTTTTTTTTCATAAAGTTTGACCGATTCACGATTTCGATTTCGATTTTTTTTATTTATTTTTTTATTAATTTTTTTTTTACTGTGTAACTACCTTACCAGCTTACCTTGTTCATTTAAATTTAAATAAATGCTGAAACTAGTTTTTTTCATGCTCACTTGTAAAAGAAAAGCAATAGTGTGACTAAACGTGGTTATGGCACTCTCTCATATAGGGATGCTAAACATAGCTACAATAGAAGTCACAGCAGGTCATATGTTGTGCAGCTTTGGGCAAATTTTATTTGGAGAGAAAATGACCAAAATGTAACTTGAAGATTAAAAAGGATTGGAGGGGAAATAAATATTCAAATCTCTGTACATAACAGAAAAATAAACAATGATAATGCAACAATAGTTTATCTGTATTAGTGGCATGGCAGAAATATATATTTAGACAGGCCTTGTCAAAGTGAGCGGGCACTTTCACTAATAAAAAATATAGCACTTAAATTATTCCATAACAATCAATAAAAAAACAGCGGTTTTATATCAAAAATTGGTAATGATATAAAATATACTACATTTTGATGGTAAAATATAACCATTTAAACGATTTTGTATTTAAATATTAAATAACGAATGCATCAAGTTAAATATAAAAAAACGAATGAAACAACACATAGCATATCAGGATATAAAGGACTATATTTAGCAGAATGCTGCTCTTTTTATCTTTGTAATTTTATAGTTTTATTTTTGTTATTTTAATTATTTTTTGTCTTCATAAATAACTAATGAGCTATAGACAAATATCTGCTTGACGTTTTAGAAAATATTTGTGCGTAGCTCCACCACTCAGTGTATATTAAAGATCACAGTGAAAAAAAAAAACCCACAGAAACCTGTTACATATCTATATATATTTAAAGGTCTATCTTATATTTAACTGAATCGTATAATGGCCTATAGCTGAAATGTTGGAAATTGCTTAATTTATTTTTATAAAACATTTGTCGATACGTATTGATATTTTTTGGAGTAAAAACTGCCGACATTTAAGAATCCATATTTATTTTATTCATTCATTCATTTTACTTGTTTATTGGTGCATATATGGGTTATGATTTAATTCATACAGTACCTTGACAGCTACTGTGCCACTCCGTAATTCAAGCAAAAGTCCAAATTAAAGAAAGATTTGACTTTCTGCGGTGACCGACATTTACAACATGCCGTAACCGTCCTTCAGGTGGTGCGCGGGAGACACAGACGGCTGCGGGACGCGAACAACAGCACGACGCGCATGGAAACATTCGCGAAGCTGGCTGGCTGACTGCGGGGCTGTTGTTGCTCTAGCGGGAAAATGTCCCGGTGTTCCCAATGGCCGGTCCGCCCTGGCGCGCTTCTGCTACCAGCTGTGGCAGCACATCAACAGAGCCGTGACGTCAACACACAGAATCAGCACAATTCAGCACGGTTGTCTAACAGTTTAGAACGGTTTGGCACGATAGTGGAAAAGCGGCTTTAATATTTTTATTAAAAAACCGCGATTCCTCGATTTTGTAAAAAATAAAATCGTCTTAAAACGTAAATTCGAATTAATCGAAAAAATCGAAAAAAAACGCCCAGCCCTAATTTTATATATGAAAAAGCACACACAGCGGCCTCTCGTGGACTCGCGCAAACAAAAATTGCAAAAATGTGTACCTTCGGGGACGTATTTCGCGGTCTCCAGAAACGTCCATAGGACTACATTTTCAGAATGAGCCTGGGTTGCCTATAATGAATGCATATTGCTTGGCTGCAGTGTCTAGCATTAAACTAAGCAGGATTTTATTTATTTATCAGAGCAATAAAATAAAATGAGCATCGCTAATTCATACAGTCTTACAGTTATAACCGGCTATAATTCTGCAGTGTCGGTCAGTGCAAATGAGTTTTGACACTAGATGTTTTAGAATATTCCTTTCATATTACTTTTTTCATGATACAGTACATACACTTAAAAATGCTGTGCTTCACACAAATGATTTGTGTTTGGAAATCATAAAGGAATTAGGTTTACGTTTTTATTATAAATTTAGTTGGATTGAACATAAAACAATAAAGTTGTCCCCAAAAATTGTGTTCATTTTAAATAAGTAGTTTGAGCAAACAGTAAACGTAATTTTTTTGAGTGCAGATGAATTAATGGCACATCACTACTATACGTCCCCACATGACATTATCCAATGTATTCTCCAGAATTTCATGGATCAACACATTGTACCGTTCCTTTTCATTATAGTCTAATATACAGATTTGGGTGTTTTAGTCATTTTTAATTTGACAAAATGTTATCATTTACCAGCTAAACGTGTTAAATTCTTCCTCAAAGAAATGTGCTTCCATTAGCCCACAAACAGAGTGAGACACAAATTATTACATTTTGTTGTTACTACTGGGAAACAAACTGATTTGTTTTTGAAGTCTTATAAACACCGTACTTGCATTGCCAGGTTATTTGTTTGCATGTCAATTGTTAGGGTTATTTCAGTGATCTGACTCTCATCAGTGTGTGTGTAAGCGTGTTCAGCGTGTTTGAATGAGTTCTGCACATTCACACTCTTCTTTTGAGCTGTGATTCCCCCTGCTGTGCCTCACGGTGGGGTTTCAGATCAATCTCTCTCTCTCTTTACTCTCTTTCTTCCTCTTGTACCCTTTTTTTTCCGCTTCCTTGTCGTCGTGGTCCTCCTCCTCCACTCCTGCTGAGTTTCCCTCACCTGTCTCCATGCTCAGCTCTGATCAGCGTCTGAATGAGAGAGGAGAGGCTAATTACACTGACTGACAGAATGAGACTCTCTGCCAAACTCAACAGAACCAGCGTGTCAGGGAGAGTTTTGCGTAAGGAAGATGAATGGATGAAGGGTCGCGTGCTTTTAGGTGGACCAGGGCCATGCGGAGGACATCCTGCTGGCAATCTTGAGGTTATTATAGGATATGATGATTTGATAATATAGGGGACATTCTACCAGATATGTACATTATCTGTGCCCAAAATAAAAACATAAATACATTGAATAAAACTATTTCATCCCAAAAAAGTCTAAAATGGACTGATGGTTGATTTCTGTGAGTTGTTCTGTAAAGGAATTTTTCATTCATTTGGTTCTCAGATTTTTGTTCTTTATTAAAAAACACTACAAATTTGCAAACCCATGTCTTCAGCCTAACTGAACCTACAGCTTTAATAGTTTTATTATGCTAAAAACTGTTATTTAGAAAGAAAAAATCTTCAGAAATAGCAAGTTTAAGTTGTTATTCACATCAATTGATTAAAAACATGAAATTATAAATAAACAAATACTACAAATTTATAATACAAATACATTTACAATTGTCTCTATGTTTCTGTCAGTCCTGTCACATTTGCATTAAATTTAACATAAAATGCGTGCAATACACCTTTCAGGCTGACTCAAAAGAAGTGATGCCATTTGAGGAGAAGCGAGGAGACGATGATCAAGGATGCATTCTATTATTGAATTGTATGATTTCATGCTTGTTTTTGTATGATTTTTTTTTTGTTTTTTTTGTTTTTTGAGGACGACAAGCTTAAGTCAGGCCCTGTCACATTTTTTATAAGTGAAAATGTACTTTTCTGGTAGAATATCCCATAGTTGTGTTATAGATTAATATATAACATAATAAATGTGGTAAAATATGTGGTAATATAATAAATAAAAGTGGTAAAATATGTGTTCAAAGTCTAAAAACATTCACTGTAGCTCTGAAGCTTATTACTCTGTTATAAATATCTTCTTCAGGTTATGAAATCAGAAATATGCTTGTATTGGTCTTTGATTTTTATATTTATATATGGCATCATTTATACACTGTAAACATACACAATTTGTGTTGGAACAACATGAAAGATTTAAGTCAACTTATTAGTTTTTACAATTTTTAGTGGGTAGAATGTAAAACAGCAACGTTTTCCCTTATAAAAAAAAAACTCAAGAATTGTGTGTATTTTAATATCAACATGCAAAGACGGTTACAAATATGAAACTGATTTTATACATTTTAATGAACAATAATTTAAATGAAATTGAGTTTTATTGTAGATAAAGTAATATTATAATAAGCAATTTGCATTGCAGGATCAGATTTCATTCATTCATACTGTAATAGGATAATGTTTCTTCACTCAAAAAAATGTTTGCTGTTTGTTCAAACTACTTATTTTAAATAAGCTGATTTATGTTGCTGACACAATGTTTGATGTTTTTATGTTGGGGTGTGGTGGGGGCAACATCATTGTTTTATGTTTAATTCAATTAATTCCTTCATGTTGTTACAACACAAATCGGTTATGTGGAACTCAGCCTTTTTTTTTTACAATGTTTACAACATGAAATGGCCATGTACTGACCTGACAATCAAAATCATTTGATTCTTGTGTTATTTTTGCATATAATTTTTGTGAAAGTTATGACATTGCTGTGTGAAGCTTTAAAAATGCAAAGGGTATGATTTTTGATCTTTTTGCACATTGATGTTGCGTAAATATATATACACAACCCTATAGATCAACTTCCATTTCATTACTGAATTAAACTATTATTTTATTTTAAATATTTTTATTGGTCTTTTGTGTGACAATACAAATTTAATATTAATTTTAAGGGAAACAGTAAGATACTGTCCATTATCATTTCCCAATCCCCTCATTGATATGAACTCAAGTAGTCAATAAATGAATGAATGAATGAATTAATGAATATCGAATAAATGTAGTAGATGCACTTAACCAATATATCAGAGAAGTAAATTATTCTATTATTGAGCAAATTATTTAAGTCAATAATGAATTGACCCAGACAAAAAATTGTCACTCCCTAAATTTAAGTGAATCAGACATTTTGAGCAAATAGTTGGAATGAATGAGTCTAGGATGGGAAGTTGTCATGGATGGATGGATGGATGGATGGTTGCAACACAGGCTCAATCTGAAAATGTAGCGCTATGTAAGTTTCTAAATTATGTAGCCAGAGCTACGTATGGCTGCATTTCGTCTTTAAAACGAATGCTATGGGGCGGTATGATGCCGTTACTTTTCTCGCTTACCAGCGATTGTGTCAATCGGTGCTTTTTAAAATACTTTTGGTTGAGTTTAAGGAAGGGAGAGAGTGGGGTTATTGGTCAGTTAGTCAACAGCAGGCTCTGGTGGATTTACGTGAGAACAGCAGGCGCGAATAGCACTCGCGAGAGAAATTTGAGATCTGAAAAAGCGTACACAGCGACCTCTGGTGGATTCACAAAAACAAAAATTGCAAAAAAAAAAAAAAAAAAAAAAAAAACAGCTCCTGGGACATCTCTCCAGAAATGTATGCAGGGGTACGTAATCAGAATGAGCCTGGGTTGGATGGATGGATGGATGGATGGATAGATACTTAGATAGATAGATAGATAGATAGATAGATAGATAGATAGATAGATAGATAGATAGATAGATAGATAGATAGATAGATAGATAGATAGATAGATAATGTCTTTGCTGAATATCGCACACCCTGTGTGGTTTCGATTCGTGTTGATTCCTGCTGCTTGCTTTTTGAAGTCTAAAAAGAGGCGTTCATGAAGTGCTTTTGAAGCAAGAAATCTGCTCTCTATTTATAACTTATGAAGCTCATGTATTTTTACTGATGCTGTGGAGACGTAAGATGCTATTTTGGGGGATTTATGGTAAAGGTGCTTTCTTGAAATCTTTTTCCAAGCGCTTGATTTCATCTGAACACTCATTCGGATGTTGTCTGAACTCTCTATACCCTCTAAAAGCGGTTGTGCGAGGGAAACTTGTGGAGCTGTTGGTTTGTAGGCTGGAGAAGCGAGGGATGCAGTTGTCATTTTCTCTCTTCTCCTTCTCCATTTCTCCAGTGTCTCACGGCTCAGTGTGATTCATGATTTATGTGCCTGTCAGGCTCATCAGGAGCTCAGAAAACTCTTTTGGTTTTTTTCATACTGTAGCCACTGGTGCTTTAAGCTCTTCTCTTCTCTTCTCTTCTCTTCTCTTCTCTTCTCTTCTCTTCTCTTCTCTTCTCTTCTCTTCTCCATATTATCCTTTAATCTCTTTTCCAGTGTCTTTTGATTTATTCTGTCCATGCTCCATCCATAATTTCTTTTCATGTCTAATTTTTGCTTGCTTCTAATCATCTAATTTCGCTGTTTTCACTGTCTATTTTCTTCATATTTTCCCTTCTCTCAAGTCTATTTACAAATTTTACACATTTTGTAATTCTCCATTTTATATTCATATCTTGTTTTTTTTTTTTTCTTGATTTGTTTTTTGTTTTTTTGTTTGCTAATTTTCACGTTTTCTCTTTTCTTTTGTTCACTTTTTGACAGCAGTCTTTATCAGGACTCTTTGATGTATAGGAAATATTAGGCTTTTTACAGTTTCTGGAAAATAATATATTATTTTGTTATACATAGTATATAATTATATTCTAGATTTGAGTAAGTAAGATTTGCTAAACCTTATTTTTAAACCTATTTATCAAAGGAATCCCAAACATCTCAAGGAATCTCAATTTGTATTGATTGTCAGTATTTATTTATTAATTTAATAAATTTATTTATAATGAATGTCTTCATTTCCCAGTGATGGGTTGCAGCTGGAAGGGCATCCACTGCGTAAAACATATGCTGGATAAGTTGGTGGTTCATTCCGTTGTGGCGACCCCAGATTATCAAAGGGACTAAGCTGAAAAGAAAATGAATGAAGTGAAGTACTCATGTAGTGTTTAGTTGTTTTTAATGAATAATAACATTTTACTAAATGTTATTTAAACTACTTTATACCTTGCCTGTACCTCCATCCAAAATTTACAAGGAATCCTATAAGGACATGTTTTTCATATCGTCTCTTCTTCTTTGTTCTGACTGTGCAGAACATCAAAAATTGAACTGAAATAACAAAAGATCTCACACGGTGAGTCTGTATGTCAAAGTAAAGCATTAAATATCACAGATAATGATAAATAGTGTATGTTTTAAGTATCCTTTCGTATGTTTAAGTAGATTGCAGAGCTGACCACTTAAAGTTACCATGTCACATTGTGACATTTTTAGCGATTTCAAATTTCTTTTGAATAAAAAATTTCCTCCTTTCCTCATATTTACTATTGTATTTAGCATGTTTAGTGAGGCAGCTAAAAAAACAAACAAAAAATAAACACAAGGAGTTTTTGTTTATCTATTTATGTAATGTGATATACAGCTGATAAGTAATATCACACAAGCAAGAATGCTGTGAATATCAGTGCATGAGCGTGATCAGAAATGTGATAAATTATGATATATTAGAGCTGGGTGATAAAATCACTATCGAAATTTATTGACCTAACACCACTATTGATATCCATAAAAAAAAAAAAGATTCGGTAGGTAGTTTCGGTATGTAGCTCTATAGTTTTCTATAGTCTCTAAAATTTGGCTCCAGGTCAGAATAACAACACATGCAAAAATGAGTGTCATATAGCAGCAGTAAGGAGATTGTAAATAAAAAAGAATGTAACGATGTCACCAGAATGGCTTTTTGGTTTCTTTTCTTGTGCATCCCAGCCACTAGCACCCCATCTGAAAGATTTTTTTAGCATAGGAGGTAATGTAGTCATTCAACTTCACAATTTGTAACGTTGCAATATGTATTTGTATAAAGATGGTTCGTTCCTTTACTTGAAAGCTCAGATTTGATTATCATAATTTGTGTTTTTGACGAAGCTTGTGGTTTACTATATCATTATTATTCACACCTCAAAGTTTGCTTTGATTATTCAGTATTTACGCTTTACCATTGAACACACTTTGTAACATTTTCATTATCAAGTTTGAATCTCTTTAACACTTATTTTTATTTTATAATAAAGAGATCAGATATTTTGTTTAAATATTTTTATTTTTGATTATTAAAACTATTTGCTTTAGTAATGTTAGTAAATTAAAACAAAGTGGTTAAAAAAAATAAAAAATCCTAATATACCTGAATGTATTGTTAGAAATTATTTAATAATTATCAATATCGAATGATATGAAACATGGTATTGTGATAATTTTTTTTGCAATATCGCCCAGCCTTATGATATATTATACAAAAAGTCAGTATGTTCTTTATTTCTGCTTAGTCAATGTAAAAATCCAATTCAATTCTGAATGAATTATTAGAGTAAATGATTCACTGATTCTTCCATAAAGACAGTTGTTCATCTTCTTTGTTTCTGAATGAATCAGCCATTTTGAACAAATCATTTCAATGAACGATTCAGTAGTAGAAGGTTCAGTAATGCATTTTACATTCAGCATGTTGTAAATAATACTAAGAGAAAGAAGTTCTGCCCGATCAATAAGCCTCATTCATCATCTGCAAAACTACTTTATGTATGTTTTGCATTGCATTGAAGGATGGAGTTTACATAAGAGCTCCTTTATCAACAGCTTGCACAGAAAACATCAAAATGATTGTCACCAAGACTCACCAGACAGTTTATGCTTCAGTTTTCTATTTGCATTAAAATCAGTTACAGCATCTAGCGTAACTAAAGTAATCCCCAGTGTGAATACTAGGAAACATCAATTCTTTATATACATGTTTTACATACTTCATAGTGATGGCTGCTCTTCTTTTTGGATGCGTTTTGCATGCCCGGAACAAGTATTACAACCAATGCAATGATTCACTGTCTCTTTCAAAGGGAAAAGAGATATATGAACAGAGCTCTGGGGCTTCCCAGGAACTTTGATCCCGCGGGGCTGCGATTAGAAGCAGAAGCGACTCTCAGTAATATCACTTAGTGTGAAGCTCTTTGGAGACGGATGAAAAAATAAAAAGCCAAAGACGAAAATCTCGAGCTCTCCAGAAGGACCCTCGCTGTCTGTTCGCTAAATCTCTTCCACACATCCAAGAATCCTTTCAAAGGAATTTCATACCATCTGAAGCGCTCAGAGAATGATAGAAGGTTTCTTCTGTGTACTTCTTGACTTCCTTGAACCATCATTTTAGCAAACTTTTACGCGTTCAGCTGTCTGGAACTTTCTTTGTGGTTTCGTTTCAGCATTTGATGTAGCCAGCAGACATGTTTCATAATCAAGTTGCAACATGTTAATAATGATCAAGCAGGAATTATGTGCAAACATTGTAAATATCAGTGCATGAGCGTGATCACATATGTGATTATATTATACAAAATAAATCTATATTATATTTTTTTCTGCTTTGATAATCTGAATCAGAACTTTGTTTCACTTGATTCTGAATGAATAATTTGAGTCAATGATTCACTGATTCTTACAATAATACAGTTGTTCATCTTCTTTGTTTCTGAATGAATCAGACATTTTGAACATTTTGTTTGCTTTGATAATGTAAATAGCTCTAAACAAATCCAAATCAGAACATTTGTTCCTATTGATTCTGAATGAATCATTTGAGTCAATGATTCACTGATTCTTACATTAATACAATTGTTCTTCTTCTTTGCTTCTAAATTAATCAGACTTTTTGAATATTTTGATTAGTTTGATAATGTAAATAGCTCTAAACAAATCCAAATCAGAACATTTGTTCCAATTGATTCTGAATGAATCATTTGAGTCAAAGATTCACTGATTCTTACATCAATACAGTTGTTCATCTTCTTTGTTTCTAAATGAATCAGACATTTTTAATATTTTAATTAGTTTGATAATGTAAATAGCTCTAAACAAATCCAAATCAGAACATTTGTTCCAATTGATTCTGAATGAATCATTTGAGTCAATGATTCACTGATTCTTGCATTAATACAGTTGTTCATCTTCTTTATTTCTAAATGAATCAGACATTTTGAACATTTTGCTTGCTTTGATAATGTAAATACTTCTAAACAAATCTGAATCAGAACTTTTGTTCCAATTGAATCTGAGTGAATCATATGAGTCAACGATTGACTGATTCTTACATTAATACAATTGTTCATCTTCTTTGCTTTTAAATTAATCAGACTTTTTGAATATTTTGATTAGTTTGATAATGTATATAGCTCTAAACAAATCCGAATCAGAACATTTGTTCCAATTGGATCTGAATGAATAGTTTGAGTCAAAGATTCACTGACTCTTACATAGATTGTTCATCTTCTCGATTTCTAAATGAGTCAACCGTTTTGAACAAATCGTTTCAGTAGTAAAGAGCATTTATTGTTGCATTTTACATTTAGCATGTTGTAAATACTACTGAGAGAAAGAAGTAATTAATCAAGCAAAAAAGAAAAAAGGGGATTCGTTTTCAGTTGCATAAAACAAAAAACAAACATTTATTTTAGTTTGAATCTGAATGAATCATTTGAGTCAAGGATTCAGTGACTTTGACAAAAAAGATTGAATTTTTTTTATTTTATTCATTTATATTTGTCTCTAAATGAATCAGCCATTTTTTTTAATTGCATAACAAGAACAAAAGTGCTTAATTTTTTTTCACATCAAGGGAACAAATCAACAAATCAATAGAGAATAAAAAACAAAAAATAAATAAAATTACAGGGGATACGTAAATTACAGGAAATTTGCATAAGAAAATTATTCCAAAATTGCATACAACCTCATAGCTTTTTATTTTTAGCGTCTTTTAGGGTTTCGATATAATGCTTAATTATAAACAAATAAATGTTAGGTTTATCATTGGACCATTTTTTGTGTACATGTCCATATATAATCATTAAATTACAAATTTTGCTCCAAAGTTTTATTATTATGGTATGTCAAAAAGAATCTTTACAAGGAAACTGAATTTTTAATTTTGTAAGTTTAAACATAAGATATTCAACTTCAAATCAAAACATTTGGATGTGCATTCAAAAAACAGGTGTTTTAATTGATTCCTCCTCTAATTCACAAAAAGTGCACGCAGATTCCATGTCTCTAAAAATGTTTTAACTTGTTTCACTGGATAAATTCAATTAATTGGTTTATATGTCACTTCTTTAACTTTATTGGTGAGACAGTATTTAGGTAAGTTCCAAACTTTTTTTACTCAATCTACTCAAAAAAGGGAATTTCAAAAAGGTTTGCATTTTGAATCAGCCATTTTGAACAAACTATTTCAATGAAGGATCCAGCAGTAAAGATCATTCAAGCTGCAATTTATGTTCAGCATGTAGTAAATAATACTAGCAGACAGAAGGTCTTAATCATGTAATCATGTAACATATAACAAATCAAGTTGTTACATGTTAATAATGAGAAATTGTGCACAAAAAAAGCCACTTAAATTTCAAGTCTGGAAAATATATTCAGACCCTTCTATGTTATTTGTTAAAATGTAACTATTCATTTAACTACTGAGTAATATTAATTAATTACATGTACTGTACTTACTATATGGTTAAGGTTAGAAATCGGGTTAGGTTTATTGTTAGTTTCGTGTATTCATGCATAATTGATTGCTATTGCAATGGTAAGTACATGGAATGTGTATAGGCTCAGTGCTTAGCACTGTCACCTGACATCAAGAAGGTCGCTGTTTTGAGTCCTGACTGGGCCAGTTGACATTTCTATGTGGAGTTTACAAGTTCTCCCTATTTGCATGGGTTTCCTCCGGGTGCTTTGGCTTCCCCCACGGTCGAAAGACATGGGCTATAAGTGAATTGGAACTAAATTTGCCGTAGTGTGTGAGTACCTGTGTAAATGTGAAAGTGTATTGGTGTTTCACAGTACTGGGTTGCAGCTGGAAGGGCATCCGCTGCATAAAACATATGCTGGAATAGTTGACGATTCATTCCACTGTGGTGACCCCTGATAAATAAGAGACTAAGCCAAAGAAAAATCAATGAATGAATGAATTAAATGTGTAAGAAAGACACCTTAAAATAAAGTTTTGCCTATTTTTCTTAAGCAAAAATGCTAAATATCTTAAAACAGAACAAAGAGCAAATGTTTCATAAGACAAAAACTTCCCTCTGGATTAAATGAAGAGCAAAATCTTGTATGTTTCTCATAAATTGAAGTTGTTAGGACTGATTTGACAATTGCCCCTCATTGTTAACAGCTGAGCTTAATCAATGTTTAATTGTGCATATAAAAACGTGATTTTGCTTTCAGACTCATGAACACTGAGAAAGGAGCTAAAACATCTGTGCTTTCATCTGCATTTTTAGGTAATTTACTTTTTTTTAAACTTTAGGATACTTTTTTTAAAGAATATTGTCACATTTTCATATGAAAAAATCCTATCTATATTTTTGATAGACCCGTTTCGGTTAGATGATATGTTCCAGTGTGTGGACGGCATATTAATAATGCTCATTAAGAGCCAGTAAAAGTATTTAAACTGCATCACAGGGAACGACATCAGAAGTGAGCAAAATTTGACATAACTACACTGTCGAGTTAATTCCACCATCTGAGGCGGCCCTTTTAATTATATTCAGCCAAAAGCAAGTACAAACACAATAGCGACACTTCCTAACCTTTCCCGAAATGTCACTGTTACTTAAGGATGTTTTGTTTGTACTAATTAGCTAACGACTGTGGCCCTGCATTTGAATTTTGAGTAGTGCTGTAATTACAGTTCTGCTTTGTAAATTTATGTACTAGCAGCTGCTTTATTCTAAGTCGTGATATTTATGATCAGCTCTGTCTGGAGACTGCAGTGTATTTCTCTCCCTCTCTCTCTCACACACAGAGACTCAATCTCTCTGTCTCTTTCTCTGTTAGTGTGGTTTGGCTGTTGTGTGTGTGTATGTGTGTGTCTGTAGACTGAAAAGAAACATCATATTGTAAGTGACTCATTTGGAATGTTTTACATATGCATGCCTATGTGCGTTGTTTTTAAGAGACGCATTTAATTGATTTAAATACAGGCTCATTAAGAGGAATTGTGCAAGAATTTAATAAGCATAAATATATAATTCCATTACTTTTTCTTCAATAAGGACACAATGAATTATTTAGGATTGAAAAGAATGGCATGCAATTGAAAAGATTCTCTTTGTAAATGCTGTTGTTTTTGTTAACTACTGTATATTCATCAAATAATTTACAAGAATATATTTTTTATTTTTTTTACCAATTTTAATTAGCACATCATCCCCTTCAGCGTGCACTTTAAACATCAATGTTCAATATTTAAAAGATAAAAATATATATTTATTTATTTTTTTATTATTATTATTTTACCATATAAGCCTATTATAATGGTTTCTGAAGGATCATATGACACTGAAGACTGGAGTAATTTTGCTGAAAAATTTGATTTACCATCACAAGAAAAAATGCCTTTTTAAATATACATTCACATAGAAAATTGCTATTTAAAACTAATAATAATGTTATTATATTTAACTGTAATTTAAATCCTATAAATAAAATCTTTGTTAGGATAAGATAATTATTTCATAAACATCAAAAAAGCTCATTGAGCCCACACTTTTAGATAATATACAGTTGAAGTCAGAATTAATAGCCCCCTTTGATTTTTTTTTTCTTTTTTAAATATTTCCTAAATTATGTTTAACTGAGCAAGGAAATTTTCACAGTATGTCTGATAATATTTTTTCTTCTGGAGAAAGTCTTATTTGTTTTATTTTGGCAAGACTAAAAGCAGTTTTTAATTTTTTAAAAATCATTTTAGGGACAAAATTATTAGCCCTTTGAAGCTAATTTTTTTTTCGATAGTCTACAGAACAAACCATCGTTATACAATAACTTGCCTAATTCCCCTAACCTGCCTAGTTCACCTAATTAACCCAATAAAGCCATTAAACTTCACTTTAAGCTGTATAGAAGTGTCTTGAAAAAGATATAGTAAAATAATATATACTGTCATCATGGCAAAGACAAAATAAATCAGTTATTAGAAATGAGTTATTAAAACTATTATGTTTAGAAATGTGTTAAAAAAATCTGCTCGCCGTTAAACAGAAATTAGGGAAAAATATAAACTGGGGGCTAATAATTCAGGGGGCTAATAATTCTGACTTCAACTGTACATTGCACAAACATTTACATAACAAATAAGTTAATTTATTTATTTTCCTTCAGCTTAGTCACTATTTTCATCATGGGTCGCTGCAGCGGATTGAACCGCCAACTTATCCAGCATATGTTTTACACAGCGGTTGCCCTTCGAGCTGCAATCCAGTACTGGGAATCATCCATAGACACTCATTCACAGACATACACTATGGCCAATTTAGTTTGTTCAATTCATCTATATCACATGTCTTTGGACCTTCTTGCTGTGAGGCGACAGTGAGCCACCGTGTGGTTTAACATGTAGCTGGCAAAGTATTAAGATTTAAAATGTCAATTAGTAAGTAATTTGCATAATATGAGTCATTAAATATGTCATCAAATGCTGTATGCTGTAAATATGCCCAACAATGTTTTTTTAGTCTGTTTCTAATGTTTAAAAACATTTAATTAAATAGTAATTGTCTTTTTTGTTTGTTCTCAAAAAAATATCAAATTACATAGGACAAATTCTATTGTCTTGCCCTTTTATTAAATTGATGTTTGTTTGGTTTTAATCCTTAAAATATATATTATTTAAAATATATATAATTAATTAATTATATTTTATAAAATATAATTTTGTCATTTATTATAATTTTTTCTCAAATAGTTGTATTTTGACATTTTGGCTGAAGTGTTTTGTTAAGTGTTGTAGTTCAGTTTGTGGTTGAGCTGTATGTTATGCAGGTTCATCACCCTGCTGAGACCTGCCATTATCATGATCTCTATACCAGCAGTCTGTCAAAACTCCCCTAGGTGTGCTTTCTCTCTCTCTCTCTCTCTCTCTCTCTCTCTCTCTCTCTCTCTCTCTCTCTCTCTGTTTCTGCCTAAGATGCACACTTTGCACCAATTTCCACAGAATTTGCAGAACAGAGGAAAATATACCGTGCAAAAGCTCATAGTTTCACTGTAGATTTTTGGGGTCCAAAAATTGGTCCAAAGCTGCACTAAAAGACATCAAATCATTTTTGTATCCCCATTTTTGCTGCTATTATAATAGAAGCAGATGAAGCTTTAGAAGTGGAGCCTCCAAATTTTGTCATCAAAAACAATGGTGGCACCCATGGTTCAAAGTAAATCTGGATTTTTTTTGGAATAACGTAAACATGTTGTGTTTTTTTTCTACATATTTCATAAAGAGGCATCACTTACATTATATTAAATTATGTTATATTAAATATAGGCGAGGCGACGCAGTGGCGCAGTAGGTAGTGCTGTCGCCTCACAGCAAGAAGGTCGCTGGTTCAAGCCTCGATTGGGTCAGTTGGCATTTCTGTGTGGAGTTTGCATGTTCTCCCTGCGTTCGCGTGGGTTTCCTCCGGGTGCTCCGGTTTCCCCCACAGTCCAAAGGCATGCAGTACAGGTGAATTGGGTAGGCTAAATTGTCCATAGTGTATGAGTGTGAATGAGTGTGTATGGGTGCTTCCCAGAGATGGGTTGCAGCTGGAAGGGCATCCGCTGCGTAAAACATGTGCTGGCGGTTCATTCCGCTGTGGCGACCCCGGATTAATAAAGGGACTAAGCCGAAAAGAAAACGAATGAATGAATGAAATATAGGCGACACGGTAGCTCAGTGGCTAGCACTGTTGACTCACAGCAAAAAGGTCGCTGGTTTGAGTCCTGGCTGGATCAGTTGGCGTTTCTTTGTGGAGTTTGCATGTTCTCCCCATGTTTGTGTGGTTTTCCTCTGGGTGCTCCGATTTTCCCCACAGTACAAAGACATGCACTATAGGTGAATTGAATAAACTAAATTGGCTGTAGTGTATGTGTGTGTCTGAGAGTTTATAGGTGTTTTTCAGTACTGGGTTGCAGCTGGAAGGGCATCCACTGCGTAAAACATATGCTGGATAAATAATTGTGCTGTGGTGATCCCTGATTAATAATGAATAATTGAATGAATGAATGAATATTAAGTATATATACCCAGATTATATTATTTATATTAAGGCCCAATCCCAATTCTATTTTTGTGCCCCTACTCCTTCCCCTTCCACTTGGCCCTTACAACCGAGGGTTAGGGGGAAGGGCTTCAAAACTTACCCCTAAGAATTGGGAAAGCACTTGAACACCTGCACACGTCATCAAATTTCATCATGATCTCTTGCTTTATATGAGATCAGATGATCGCGACTGCTGTAGTTATTCCAGTTGTGTTATTTTTTGGTGTTTATCTTTAGGAAATCACTGAAGGGATAACTTATGTTATCATAACAATCTAATGTGGCAATAAGATCGTAACTGTATTCAACTGTAATGTATTCATCTACTGTATGTAAACACACGAAAACAACATTAACATTATCCCAGACACTGTAAAAAGCTCATTTTCAGCCCCTAGACTGCTCTGACAGGGTATCCGAGTGTCCTCGACAGAATGTTGTGGGACTGCTGTACAGGAGTTATGATTATGGATTATAGATCGCGAAATTTAGCGGTTTTTTTGCAGGGGTTTTTAAAAAGCATGATGGTAAAACATGAACGCGGTTGTGAATATATTAAAACATGTGTTTGTTTGTCGTAAAAATTTATAATAATGACAAAAAATACTAATTTGTGGATATCCTTATTTCTGGGTGCAGCGAAACTGCCGTTGTGGCAGGTGTATTCTGGGAAATTTTCTTACCCCTCCGTTTCGAGTGTGCTCCTGAAAAATCTTCGATCGAAGGGGTGTATACCCCTTGCCATTAGCCCTACGCCTTCAAGCTAAAGAGAATTGGGACACCACTACCCCTTGACGGGAACACGCAAAACGAGGAGTAGGGGTAAGGGGTAGAATTGGGATTGGGCCTAAGTCTTGATACCCAGAATTCCCTTTACACAATGGACATCCTCAAATTTTAGCCTTGAGTTTCCTTCCAGCAATGTACATGTTAGCGCTTCACAAATTTAAAATTAACATGAGGCTTGGTTTAGTTCTGTTAGTTGTGTTTTGGTTTCATATTCAAGAGACACTGTTTCACAGACCTAATATACTGATTATATATCCCAACTGTTTACTTACAGTTTACGTACATAATCCTAAATATAACTTTAAACTGCAACAGACAGTGAAATCGATGCAATGTTCAACAGTATGCACATACTGTACATACACCACCAGATAAAGTATTTATAACTGTATGTCATATGTGCTGGTATTTAGCTGTAGCAATTGGTTAATCCATAAGGTGGCAACTGTGCCTTGGAGCCATTGATTTACAAGCAAGTAAAAAAAAACCTACGTAAGCTACAGTGACAATGGATACCTACAGAGACGTTAGAAAGTACCCTCAGATTTGTACCTAGCAAGAAACTAATACAAATATATGGGTTATAACTAGGCCCACACGGAATCTGCGCGCGCAGAATTCCGCAGTTTTTCTGCAGAATTCCGCAGATTTCAAACCTATCATTAATTCTGTTTATTTACTTGAGTAAATGTGTGTAAATCTGAATTTATTCAGTTTTTAAATTACGCATATTTCACATATTAAGGTTTTAGTTATGAGACTCCCAAAATAATTCCACAAAAATCCGCAGATTTTTACTAAAATTCTCTGCAGAAACAGCAAAAAACGTCCGCAGATTCCGTCTGGCCCTAGTTATAACTAGGCCCACATGGAATCAACACAAATTTTTAGCTCATCATTGAGTCTATTGATTTAATTGTGTAAATGTGGTTACATTTAGATTTCAGTTTTTAAAATAATTGTAATAATATTATTGACTAATATGAAAATGTTTATTTGATTTATTTACAATACAGTTTGTAAAGTAATATTTTTTGTCTTTTAGTAGATATTACATGAAAGACTTGCTTTGTTTACCAATTAAGTGGATCTGCATTGTAAACATTAAATAAAAGTTAAAAAGGTATTATTTTAATTTCATATGTTAAGTTTTTAGTTAAGATACTCACAAAATCATTCGCATAAATCCGCAGATATTTTACAAAATTCTACGCAGAAATGTCTGTAGATTCTGTCTTGCCCTATAATGACTAAATTTACTACACTTTTAGTACGAGTGAGCAGGAGGCAACCAGACTAATTGGGTATTAGTTAACCCTGCATCCTCTGACTAGCTTCAGCATGTCGAGATCCTGTCCGTGAGAAACACGTAAACCCCAGGGCATGAAAACTCTATGCGTTGGGTCCCTAATGAATGTATAACTGAAGAAAATAGGATATAAATCAAAACTTTAAATCAATTCATGAACGACAAATGTGACCCGTTAGAAATTCTATTCCCATTCTAATTAGAAATACAATCTAAATTTGACGATTACTTAAAATTGGGGTCAAATTGAATAACAAATATAAATAAATTCGGTCCCACTTTATATTAAGTGTCGCTTATACCTGTGAACTTACATGGTAATTAGATGTGTAAGTAGTATGTAACTACAGTGTATGTACACACGTTTACATAGTATTTACTTTTGTATTACTGGTGTAACTACACTCATGTAACAACCCACTGAATAGTATGTGTAAGTACAAATGTGTAACAGGACATTGGTAACAACAGTAGGAAAGTACACATCTGTAACAAGAATTATGTAAGTGCATTGTGTAACAACAATATGTACTTGCAGATGTTTTCCCACTTCCACACCTGTTTGCAGATCATGCACTTGTGAACACTGTATGGCAGAACTAATGCTGCATTAGAAGGTTTCACCTTGTGATACCAGTGTACTTACATGGTAACTCCACAGGAACTGTCCACTTAATATAAAGTGTAAAATGGTCACAAATTACTGTGTAACTTGTAGAAATATCTTCTATGCAACACTTTAATAACAGTGTAGTTACATGGTAACTCCACAGGAACAGTCCACAATATAAAGTTTAAAATAAAATTAATTTTGTTTTGGCCTAGTCCCTTTATTAATCTGGGGTCGCCACAGCGGAATGAACCGCCAACTTATCCAGCATATGTTTTACACAGTGAATGCCCTTCCAGCTGCAACCCATCTAAGCCGAAAAGAAAATGAATGAATGTATGAACAGTAATTTGTGACCATTTTACACTTCATATTGAGTGGATCCTGTGGATTTACCATGCAAGTACACTTGTATCACAAGTTGAAACCTTCTAATGCAGCCATACAGTGTTCACAAGTACATGATCTGCAAACAGGTGTGGAAGTGGGAAAACATCTGCAAGTACATATTGTTGTTACACAATGCACTTACATAATTCTTGTTACAGATGTGTACTTTCCTAGTGTTGTTACCAATGTCCTGTTACACATTTGTACTTACACATAATATTCAGTTGGTTGTTACATGAGTGTAGTTACACCAGTATACACAAGTAAATACTCTGTACCAGTGTGTACATACACTGTAGTTACATACTACTTACACATCTAATTACAATGTAAGTTCACAGGTATAAGCGACACTTAATATAAAGTGGGACCATAAATTCTAATAATAAATAACACAATTATTTTCAGAAGTGCTAGAAAAGGCTTACACGCATTTAACCTTCGACCATTCATCGGGCCGATACAATCGAATCTTACAGTTATAACTCACA
>LR812539.1:23613670-23616170 GCA_903798195.1 Danio kyathit | reverse complement strand
ACCTTACATATCCAAAGTTAAAACTAATTTAGACATTTTTAATGTACCTGGGAGTCTTCAATGAGCTCCTGAGATGATTCTCCCAGGTCGGAAAGCAAGCAGTGGATCACGGCATCTCACTTGTCTTCAACTTGCTGCTTAAAACAAAAGTAAACTTTAGTGGTCATTAACCAGTAACAGTGTAAATCTCCATCTACATATAACTGCATATCTAATAAGTCAGGATGCAGCTGGAAATTGGATGTGCAATGTATATATTTACCTGGTAAATGTAGTCCAGTTTTTGCAGAAAGGCTGGCTACAGGGAGGTTGTGGTTATGCTTTTGTTCTCATTATTGATCTAAGATAAATGAAATAAAATGTAACACATTTACCATTTAGTAGTCAAATCAACTATTTTTGCCAACCAACCACACACACACACACACACACACACACACACACACACACACACACACACACACACACACACACACACACACACACACACACACACACACACACACACACACACACATTACATTAGTATATCTATAAATGTGCTATCCAACTTACCTTGCATGAGCTTGAATGGTGAGAGAAATCTGTTAAACATATTAGAAATGTTAATGTCAGAAAATTAAATAAACATACAATGATATTACTGATTTAAAATTTGATCAGGTAATTTATTTTTGACTCTTCAATTATCAGCAATAAATGTTCACATGTATAGAGGCTGCCTGAACATACTCAGTAATGTTACTAGAATATATATCACTACAATTTAATAAGGAGTATATTTGCATATGTTAATGTGGATGGATTAATAAATATGTCTTTCTACATCATGTTTTGGCCTCTCAGGGCTCAGGTAACTTATCATTCTGGGCTCAAATGAGTTCTGAGGCTGTCCAATCTAAGATAACTCGAATTTATAGTGCAGACAGCAGGGAGGGTAACTTTAATGTTCGGTTAATTATGTCCTTATTGCAATTTACCGATATGCTTGGACACTCGTATTAGTAAAAAAAAAAATCATCTTAAAGTTTACTGTAGATTATACTTTTCTGTAGATTATATTTAGAATGCAGCTCAGTTGTTTTAGACACAGATGTTGTTTGCTAATATGCTTATGCTAATCGGAGCTTTAGCTAACTCACTCACTTCGGGCATTCTCTTTAACCACCAAAACTGCAGACATTAGCTCTATACCTTTCTGCAAACGAATCCAAATTGATCAATAAACAAATAATGTAACTTACCTTGTAAATATCACATCAGTCTGTGTGAGGAAATGTTCGGCTGCTCTCATCTGCTCCATCCGTGCCAAGTTTGAATCAGAGAGCATGCGCTTAGACTTACTGACTTTGTGAAGTAAATTTTACTCGCGTATGTCTTTTTTTGCATTATTACGAAACACTAAGTAATATTACTTGGGTATATCCATTTCAATTTACTATTGTTTTTTAAGCACAATAAATTAAAAAGAAATATTAAGTAGCTTATTGAATTAAACGTGACATTTTGAAGTAAAAAGACAAAATATGATTTATTTGTAAAATGTACTTGAATTATGCTCTCTTTATTTACAAGCCCCAAAAATCATTTTTTACAGTGTAGTAGTAATAGTGGTAGTAGTAGTAGTAGTAGTAGTCATGTAGTAGTGTAGTAGTATGTCATGGTCATGTTTATTCTCTTCAACTCTATCAAGAACTAACACTACACAACAAAACACCACAGCAGAGAGAAACAAACAGACTGGCAGATCCACAGCAGAAAACTGGTAAAAAATAAAAGCTTTAAACCAAAACTGTTTTTACTGTCCGCTGCCACTGGAGAACCATTGTGAATTGCATCCTATTTTTTTAAAAAAAGCTCAGAAAAGTTTGTGGATTATCCAGAGATCTATCTAGTCAAGGTATAAAAAAAATTGTTTAATATTTGATTTGGTAGTACGTAGAAATTATTCAACATTTGGCCAGTGTCTTAACTGGATTGTGTACAGCTGAAGTCAGAATTATTAGCCCCCCTGTATTTTTTTCCGCAATTTCTGTTTAACGGAAAGAGGAATTTTTCAACACATTTCTAAACATAATAGTTTTAATAACATTTCTAATAACTGATTTATTTTATCTTTGCCATGATGACAGTAAATTATATTTTTCAGGACACTAGTATTCTGCTTAAAGTGACATTTAAAGGCTTAACTAGGTTAATTAGGTTAATTTGGATAATTAGGCAAGTCATTGTATAACCAAGGCTTGTTTCATATAGACAATCAAAAACAAATATTGCTTAAGAGAACTAATACAGTTTTTTCCAACTGCTTACACACGTTTTCAAAACAGTGTCACCTTTTTTCGAAACTCTACACACAATTCCCAAAACTGCATACACAAAACGCAAAATGCCTTACATCTCCTTCAAAATGTAACACTGCATTTAAAATGCCATAAACACACGTCAGAATGAAGCATTTGCATCTAATGGCAAACGTGTCTTTCATAATAGTAAATGT